>NW_025555571.1:0-187500 GCF_020424385.1 Procambarus clarkii | reverse complement strand
GTTAATTACAATATCTAGATCAAACTAACATTGATTTTCAAAAGGTTGTAGATTTTCCATCAATGGAGAGCATCAGCCAAGAAGCCTTCTTTAAAATATGAATATCTTTCCTCACCCAATAAGATCTAATCTCTGAATAAAACGCAAAAAACGACTTGATTGTAACCTATCCACCGCTGCCCATTGGATGGGGGAGAGGGGGTTATGTGTAGGATAAACAAATCAATTGTGACACTAGCCCTCCATATATGTCAGTTGCTTAAATTATAAACTGTACTTGTGGTCGGTCTCGAGCCCATTGTTGATGTGACAATGTGCATTGACTTTTGTAACTAGCTTATCAAGATTATAACTTCCTTGGCTATATGAATTGTGGGGCTCAGTCCCTGAGCCCATTATGCGCCTCTGTAACACTCCACTATCGCCCATAGGATGGGTATGGGGTGCATAATAAATGAACTAAAATAAGCTCTGCCTTTTTGATAACATATACAATTATAAGCTTTATTTGTGAATCTCAATTAATTAAGCAATATATCACAGAGCCTGTAGGGTTCGGTGAGATGAGCGAAGAGACATGGGAGATTTCACATAAGTACAGTACATGGTAGTTTAAGTAGCGAACGCATGTCAACGAATAACGAGTATATATAACAACACTATTGTCCTATGAAGTCGATTTAACTTCCAAACATATATTTTTTTAATAAATGTTAAATGTTTTCTGGCTAGCTATGTTAGATTTTATTAAAAATAAGTATTCTACTTGTTAACATTATAATTTAAATTTGTGATAATTTGTGCAGAGAAGTGCGACAACTGGATATGCCAACAAACACTTTCCAAACAACGATATATCTTGGATAAGTCGTTCCACAACATTGACGCTTGGACCGTCGACTTCCTTTGATGCTACATATTTACTTATTTCATAATGAAATTATATTAGTTTGGAGTAAATATATGTTTTCTCATGTTCTGCATTCAGCACCCACATTATAGTAAATATACCATATTACTTCATTACTTAAATAATGCTAGGAGGGTTTGAGTAGCTTTGGGTCTTTAGTGGACAGAATCTCCAATAGATGGGGCGAGAGTCGCTCCCTCTCTCTCGCCCGAGCAAGAGTCGAAACTTAATTTAAAATTGATATATCTTTGTTCTCGAACATGATATATTTCATTTGGTGAAATCATAATAATGTTCATATCTCGGTCTTTCTGGAGGCATATAAGATTTTAGGCTTTATTAGCGTATCTTTGTTAATTATACAATATATCGGCAAGCGCGTAGGCGTCTGCACTCCATGCCCGACAAGCTACTGAGCGCTACTATAAAAACATATGTATCTTCACTTGAGCTATAAATATGTCTATTGTAATGTATTGAAAATGAAGCTCTTATTTCTATCTTGCTTAAGACATATAAAACATTTGTGTTTATTAACGAATTTACGTGAAATAAACATTGATCTGAGAGAGAGTTGCTCTGTCGTTCAGTCTGTACGGGGTGGGAGCTCCGTAATTTTTAAAATACATGTATCTTCATTAGAACTTTAAATATGTCTATGGTAAAGTGTTTAAAGTGAAGCTTATATGTCTGCCTTTCTTGAGACATATAAAACATAAATGTTTATTAACGAATTCACGTGAAATAAACATTGTTCTGAGAGAGAGTTGCTCGGTCGATCAATCTGTCCGGGGTTAAAGCTCGGCTATTATAAAAGTACACGTATCTTCGCTTTAAATTTAAATATGTCCATGGTAAGGTATTTAGAATGAAGCTTATATTTCTATCTTTCTTGTGACATATAAAACTCTTACGTTTATTAAGGAATCTGTTTGAAATAGGCATGGTTCTGAGATGAATGCTGCGGTTTTCGAGCTCGGCAATGGACGCCTTAAACATCCAGTGGGTGTTATTGGACCCTATACCCATTTTATTTGTGGTTGGAGCCCCATACCCATTCTATGGGTGGTTGGAGCCCCATACCCATCCTGTGGGTTGTAGTGGACGCCATACTCATCCTGTGGGTGGTATTGGACCCCATACCCTTCCTGTGGGTGGATGTGATCCCCATACTCATCCTGTGGGTGGATGTGACCCTCATACCCATCCTGTGGGTGGTATTGGACCCCTTTCCCACCTAACAGGCGGTAGGTGACAATATACCCATCCTTGCTATAGTTGGTATAGTAGACACAATACCGTCCTGTTTGCAGTAGTTTACCCCATAGACATTCAAATGTAACATCGTTTTCTGTTAGCGTTCCTACAAAACATTCTTTAAAGATTTTTAAAGCCAAACTATGGTATATAATATTGATTGGTGAAGCACTGTTATTCTATGTAATAATTTATAGTGCTTATTATAATTTACTAAGAACAACTAATATTTCTCAAAACAAAACTACGAGCCTTCAATAGGATATAGCTGATCTGTAATATTATAAGAGCATGGACAACAGTAGGTAAATTTCACAACCCATGTGGGACCTGAAAACTACAATTTTCCTTATAATTGAACCAATCACGAATATTCTGCTATCTATGTTGACGGACGGGTACTGTGACACGTAAATTGGTACGTGAGGAAGAGTTTGGGCCTTGGTAAAAAAAGTAACTAGGAATATATCACATATTTACTAATTCATATTCAACATATTGACTTTAAGCATTAAGTCATATATGTGCTGTCTTGTGTGAGAACGGGTTGAAAATGAATATATTTACGTAATATCAAACTACATGATTAACGTGAAAAAGTCACTATTTTACCATATTTGAGGATTTTAACTTCATATCATAGAGCGAGGTTTCGTATTATTTAGTTCCAAGAAAAGACATATGACAATGTTGTTTCCAATACAAATGAAAAAAAAATCAATGTGTTTTCATTAGAATTAACTAAAATGTTCCTGATTTTCCGTTTATATTACCTATGGAAGATGTACACGAAAACATCTCTATTCCGGCTGAAACGTCGATATATGCAATAAAAACAGAACTTCTCCCCTTTTCAATATCTTACTCAGTATTTTAACGAGAAACAAATAGTTGATTGAAAATGAAGTATTTAAGGTTATTATCTAATCAATTTTGTGTTTGCACCATTTTTATCGTATATATAATGAATTAATACCTATAAACTGAAAATTTACAAAAACGTTGAAAAACAGCAAAATATTGCCTAATTCGATGATATTTTGTTTAAATCACATAAAGGAAAAGGGGATGATAAACGTCAAAATATTGCTAAATTCGATGATTTTTCTTACGAAACAAAATGGAAGAAAACTTGCTTAAAATGCAATATTATGCGACATTCTGAGATTTGAAGGCCAAATATCATATCGTGATACTACATGAAATAGTATCGAAATATTGGTAAAAATGAATATATTTACGTAATATCAAACTACATGATTAACGTGAAAAAGTCACTATTTTACCATATTTGAGGATTTTAGCTTCAAATCATTGAGCGAGTATTATTTAGATCGAAGAAAAGACATATGACAATGTTGTTTCCAATACAAATGATAAAAAACAATGTGCTTTCATTAGAATTAACTAAAATGTTCTTGATATTCCGTTTATATTGCCGATGGAAGATGTTCATGTAAAACCGCTCTAATCCGGCTGAAACGTCGATATATGCAATAAAAACAGAACTTTTAGTATCTTACTCTAGTATTTTAACGAGAAACAAATAGTTGATTGAAAATGAAGTATTTAAGGTTATTATCTAATCAATTATGTGTTTGCATCATTTTTATCGTATATATAATGAATACATTACAATAAACTGAAAATTCACAAAAACGTGGAAAAACGGCAAAATATTGCCTAATTCGATTATATTATGTTTAAATTACATAAAGGAAAAGGGGATGATAAACGTCAGAATATTGCTAAATTTGATGTTTTTTCGTACGAAATAAAATGCAAGAAAACTTGCTTAAAATGCAGTATTATGCGACATTCTGAGATTTGAAGGCCAAATCACATATCGTGATACTACATTAAATAGTATCGAAATATTGGTAAAAATGAATATATTTACGAAATATCAAACTACATGATTAACGTGAAAAAGTCACTATTTTACCATATTTGAGGATCTTAACTTCAAATCATAGAGCGAGGTTTCGTATTATTTAGATCCAAGAAAAGACATATGACAATGTTGTTTCCAATACAAATGGATAAAAAACAATGTGTTTTCATTAGAATTAACTAAAATGTTCTTGATATTCCGTTTATATTACCGACGGAAGATGTACACGTAAAACCGCTCTAATCCGCCTGAAACGTCGATATATGAAATAAAAACCGAACTTCTCCCCTTTTCAATATCTTACTCAGTATTTTAACGAGAAACAAATAGTTGATTGAAAATTAAGTATTTAAGGTTATTATCTAATCAATTATGTGTTTGCATCATTTTTATCGTATATATAATGAATTAATACCCATTAACTGAAATTCAGAAAAACGTGGAAAAAAGGCAAAATATTGCCTAATTCGATGATATTTTATTTAAATCACATAAAGGAAAAGGGGATGATAAACGTCAAAATATTGCTAAATTCGATGATTATTCGTACGGCACGAAATGCAAGAAAACTTGCTTAAAATGCAATATTATGTGACATTCTGAGATTTGAAGGCCAAATCACATATCGTGATACTACTTGAAATAGTATCGAAATATTGGTAAAAATGAATATATTTACGTAATATCAAACTACATGAATAACGTGAAAAAGTCACTATTTTACCATATATGAGGATTTTAACTTTAAATCATAGTGAGGTTTCGTATTCTTTAGATCCAAGAAAAGACATATGACAATGTTGTTTCCAATACAAATGATAAAAAACAATGTGTTTTCATTAGAATTAACTAAAATGTTCTTGATTTTTCGTTTATATTGCCGATGGAAGATGTACACGTAAAACTGCTCTATTCCGGCTGAAACGTCGATATATGCAATAAAAACCGAACTTCTCCCCTTTTCAATATCTTACTCAGTATTTTAACGAGAAACAAATAGTTGATTGAAAATTAAGTATTTAAGGTTATTATCTAATCAATTATATGTTTGCATCATTTTTATCGTATATATAATGAAATAATACCCATAAACTGAAAATTCACAAAAACGAGGAAAAACGGCAAAATATTGCCTAATTCGATGATATTTTGTTTAAATCACATAAAGGAAAAGGGGATGATAAACGTCAAAATATTGCTAAATTCGATGATTTTTCGTACGAAATAAAATGCAAGAAAACTTGCTTAAAATGCGACATTCTGAGATATGAAGGCCAAATCACATATCGTGATACTATATGAAATAGTATCGAAATATTGGTATAAATGAATATATTTACGTAATATCAAACTACATGATTAACGTGAAAAAGTCACTATTTTACCATATTTGAGGATCTTAACTTCAAATCATAGAGCGAGGTTTGGTATTATTTAGATCCAAGAAAAGACATATGACAATGTTGTTTCCAATACAAATGTTAAAAAACAATGTGCTTTCATTAGAATTAACTAAAATGTTCTTGATATTCCGTTTATATTACCGATGGAAGATGTACATGTAAAACCGCTCTAATCCGGCTGAAACGTCGATATATGCAATAAAAACAGAACTTCTCCCCTTTTTAGTATCTTACTCAGTATTTTAACGAGAAACAAATGGTTGATTGAAAATGAAGTATTTAAGGTTATTATTTAATCAATTATGTGTTTGCATCATTTTTATCGTATATATAATGAATACATAACAATAAAATGAAAATTCACAAAAACGTGGAAAAACGACAAAATATTGCCTAATTCGATTATATTATGTTTAAATTACATAAAGGAAAAGGGGATGATAAACGTCAAAATATTGCTAAATTTGATGTTTTTTCTTACGAAATAAAATCCAAGAAAACTTGCTTAAAATGCAATATTATGCGACATTCTGAGATATGAAGGCCAAATCACATATCGTGATACTACATGAAATAGTATTGAAATATTGGTAAAAATGAATATATTTACGTAATATCAAACTACATGATTAACGTGAAAAAGTCACTATTTTACCATATTTGAGGATCTTAACTTCAAATCATAGAGCGAGGTTTCGTATTATTTAGATCCAAGAAAAGACATATGACAATGTTGTTTCCAATACAAATGATGAAAATCAATGTGTTTTCATTAGAATTAACTAAAATGTTCCCGATTTTATGTTTATATTACCGATGGAAGATGTACACGAAAACATCTCTATTCAGGCTGAAACGTCGATATATGCAATAAAAACAGAACTTCTCCCCTTTTCAATATCTTACTCAGTATTTTAACGAGAAACAAATAGTTGATTGAAAATGAAGAATTTAAGGTTATTATCTAATCAATTATGTGTTTGCATCATTTTTATCGTATATATAATAAATTAATACCAATAAACTGAATATTTACAAAAACGTTGAAAATTGGCAAAATATTGCCTAATTCGATGAAATTTTGTTTAAAACACATAAAGGAAAAGGGGATGATAAACGTCAAAATATTGCTAAATTCAATGATTTTTCGTACAGCACAAAATGCAAGAAAACTTGCTTAAATGCAATATTATGCGACATTCTGAGATTTGAAGGCCAAATCACATATCGTGATACTACATGAAATAGTATCGAAATATTGGTAAAAATAAATATATTTACGTTATATCAAACTACATGATTAACGTGAAAAAGTCACTATTTTACCATATTTGAGGATTTTAACTTCAAATCATAGAGCGAGTATTATTTAGATCCAAGAAAAGACATATGACAATGTTGCTTCCAATACAAATGATAAAAAACAATGTGTTTTCATAAGAATTAACTAAATGGTTCTTGATTTTCCGTTTATATTACCGATGGAAGATGTACACGTAAAACCGCTCTAATCTGGCTGAAACGTCGATATATGCAATAAAAACCGAACTTCTCCCCTTTTCAATATCTTACTCAGTATTTTAACGAGAAACAAATTCAATCAAATAGTTGATTGAAAATTAAGTATTTAAGGTTATTATCTAATCAACTATGTGTTTGCATCATTTTTATCGTATATATAATGAATACATTACAATAAACTGAAAATTCACAAAAACGTGGAAAAACGGCAAAATATTGCCTAATTCGATTATATTATGTTTAAATCACATAAATAAGGAAAAGGGGATGATAAACGTCAAAATATTCCTAAATTCGATGATTTTTCGTACGAAACAAAATGCAAGAAAACTTTCTTAAAATGCAATATTATGCGAAATTCTGAGATTTGAAGGACAAATAACATATCGTGATACTACATGAAATAGTATCGAAATATTGGTAAAAATGAATATATTTACGTAATATCACACTACATGATTAACGTGAAAAAGTCATTATTCTACCATATATGAGGATTTTAACTTCAAATCATAGAGCGAGGTTTCGTATTATTTAGATCCAAGAAAAGACATATGACAATGTTGTTTCCAATACAAATGATAAAAAACAATGTGTTTTCATTAGAATTAACTTAATTGTTCTTGATATTCCGTTTATATTACCGATGGAAGATGTACACGTAAAACCGCTTTAATCCGGCTGAAACGTCGATATATGCAATAAAAACAGAACTTCACCCCTTTTTAGTATCTTACTCAGTATTTTAACGAGAAACAAATAGTTGATTGAAAATTAAGTATTTAAGGTTATTATCTAATCAATTATGTGTTTGCATCATTTTTATCGTAACTATAATGAATACATTACATTAAACTGAAAATTCACAAAAACGTGGAAAAACGGCAAAATATTGCCTAATTCGATAATATTATGTTTAAATTACATAAAGGAAAAGGGGATGATAAACGTCAAAATATTGCTAAATTTGATATTTTTTCGTACGAAATAAAATGCAAGAAAACTTGCTTAAAATGCAGTATTATGCGACATTCTGAGATTTGAAGGCTAAATCACATATCGTGATACTACATGAAATAGTATCGAAATATTGGTAAAAATGAATATATTTACGAAATATCAAACTACATGATTAACGTGAAAAAGTCACTATTTTACCATATTTGAGGATCTTAACTTCAAATCATAGAGCGAGGTTCCGTATTATTTAGATCCAAGAAAAGACATATGACAATGTTGTTTCCAATACAAATGATAAAAAACAATGTGTTTTCATTAGAATTAACTAAAATGTTCTTGATATTCCGTTTATATTACCGATGGAAGATGTACACGTAAAACCACTCTAATCCGCCTGAAACGTCGATATATGCAATAAAAACCGAACTTCTCCCCTTTTCAATATCTTACTCAGTATTTTAACGAGAAACAAATAGTTGATTGAAAATTAAGTATTTAAGGTTATTATCTAATCAATTATGTGTTTGCATCATTTTTATCGTATATATAATGAATTAATACCCATTAACTGAAATTCAGAAAAACGTGGAAAAAGGGCAAAATATTGCCTAATTCGATGATATTTTGTTTAAATCACATAAAGGAAAAGGGGATGATGAACGTCAAAATATTGCTAAATTCGATGATTATTCGTACGGCACAAAATGCAAGAAAACTTGCTTAAAATGCAATATTATGTGACATTCTGAGATATGAAGGCCAAATCACATATCGTGATACTAGATGAAATAGTATCGAAATATTGGTAAAAATGAATATTTTTACGAAATATCAAACTACATGATTAACGTGAAAAAGTCACTATTTTACCATATTTGAGGATCTTAACTTCAAATCATAGAGCAAGGTTTCGTATTATTTAGATCCAAGAAAAGACATATGACAATGTTGTTTCCAATACAAATGATAAAAAACAATGTGTTTTCATTAGAAGAAACTAAAATGTTCTTGATATTCCGTTTATATTACCGATGGAAGATGTACACGTAAAACCGCTCTAATCCGGCTGAAACGTCGATATATGCAAGAAAAACCGTTCTTCTCCCCTTTTCAATATCTTACTCAGTATTTTAACGAGAATCAAATAGTTGATTGAAAATTAAGTATTTAAGGTTATTTTCTACACAATTATGTGTTTGCATCATTTTTATCACATATATAATGAATTAATACCCATAAACTGAAATTCAGAAAAACGTGGAAAAAAGGCAAAATATTGTCTAATTCGATGATATTTTGTTTAAATCACATAAAGGAAAAGGGGATGATAAACGTCAAAATATTGATAAATTCGATGATTATTCGTACGGCACAAAATGCAAGAAAACTTGCTTAAAATGCAATATTTTGTGACATTCTGAGATTTGAAGGCCAAATCACATATCGTGATACTACATGAAATAGTAACGAAATATTGGTAAAAATGAATATATTTACGAAAATATCAAACTAAATGAATAACGTGAAAAAGTCACTATTTTACCATATATGAGGATTTTAACTTCAAATCATAGTGAGGTTTCGTATTCTTTAGATCCAAGAAAAGACATATGACAATGTTGTTTCAAATACAAATGATAAAAAACAATGTGTTTCCATTAGAATTAACTAAAATGTTCTTGATTTTTCGTTTATATTGCCGATGGAAGATGTTCACGTAAAACTGCTCTATTCCGGCTGAAACGTCGATATATGCAATAAAAACCGAACTTCTCCCCTTTTCAATATCTTACTCAGTATTTTAACGAGAAACAAATAGTTGATTGAAAATTAAGTATTTAAGGTTATTATCTAATCAATTATATGTTTGCATCATTTTTATCGTATATATAATGAATTAATACCCATAAACTGAAAATTTATAAAAACGTGGAAAAACGACAAAATATTGCCTAATTCGATGATATTTCGTTTAAATCACATAGAGGAAAAGGGGATGATAAACGTCAAAATATTGCTAAATTCGATGATTATTCGTACGGCACAAAATGCAAGAAAACTTGCTTAAAATGCAATATTATGCGAAATTCTGAGATTTGAAGGCCAAATCACATATCGTGATACTAATTGAAATAGTACCGAAATATTGGTAAAAATGAATATATTTACGTAGTATCGAACTACATGAAAAACGTGAAAAGTCACTATTTAACCATATTTGAGGATTTTAACTTCATATCATAGAGCGAGGTTTCGTATTATTTAGATCCAAGAAAGGACATATGACAAAGTTGCTTCCAATACAAATGATAAAAATCAATGTGTTTTCATTAGAATTAACTAAAATGTTCCTGATTTTCCGTTTATATTACCGGTGGAAGATATACACGAAAACATCTCTATCCCGGCTGAAACGTCGATATATGCAATAAAAACAGAACTTCTCCCCTTTTCAATATCTTACTCAGTATTTTAACGAGAAACAATGGTTGATTGAAAATGAAGTATTTAAGGCTGTTATCTAATCAATTATGTGTTTGCATAATTTTTATCGTATATATAATGAATTAATAACAATAAACTGAAAATTCACAAAAAACGTTGATAAACGGCAAAATATTGCCTAATTCGATGATATTATGTTTAAATCACATAAAGGAAAAGGGGATGATGAACGTCAAAATATTGCTAAATTTGATGATTTTCGTAAGAACAAAACGCAAGAAAACTTGTTTAAAATGCAATATTATGCGAAATTCTGAGATTTGAAGGCCAAATCACATATCGTGATACTACATGAAATAGTATCGAAATATTGGTAAAAATGAATATATTTACGTAATATCAAACTACATGAAAAACGTGAAAATTCATTATTTAACCATATTTGAGGATTTTAACTTCATATCATAGAGGGAGGTTTCGTATTATTTAGATCCAAGAAAAGACATATGACATTGTTGTTTCCAATACAAATGATAAAAATCAATGTGTTTTCATTAGAATTAACTAAAATGTTCCTGATTTTCCGTTTATATTACCGATGGAAGATGTACACGAAAACATCTCTATCCCGGCTGAAACGTCGATATATGCAATAAAAACAGAACTTCTCCCCTTTTCAATATCTTACTCAGTATTTTAACGAGAAACAAATAGATGATTAAAAATGAAGTATTTAAGGTTATTATCTAATCAATTATGTGTTTGCACCATTTTTATCGTATATATAATGAATTAATACCTATAAACTGAAAGTTTACAAAAACGTTAAAAAACAGCAAAATATTGCCTAATTCGATGATATTTTGTTTAAATCACATAAAGGAAAAGGGGGTGATAAACGTCAAAATATTGCTAAATTCGATGATTTTTCGTACGGCACAAAATGCAAGAAAACTTGCTTAAAATGCAATATTATGCGACATTCTGAGATTTGAAGGCCAAATCACATATCGTGATACTACATGAAATAGTATCGAAATATTGGTAAAAATGAATATATTTACGTAATATCAAACTACATAATTAACGTTAAAAAGTCACTATTTTACCATATTCGAGGATTTTAACTTCAAATCATAGAGCGAGGTTTTGTATTATTTAGATCCAAGAAAAGACATATGACAATGTTATTTCCAATACAAATGATAAAAAACAATGTGTTTTCATTAGAATTAACTAAAATGTTCTTGATATTCCGTTTATATTACCAATGGAAGATATACACATAAAACCGCTCTAATCCGGCTGGAACGTCGATATATGCAATAAAAACCGAACTTCTCCCCTTTTCAATATCCTACTCAAGTATTTTAACGAGAAACAAATGGTTGATTGAAAATGAAGTATTTAAAAAACGTTAATATTTAATTCGAATCAATTATGTGTTTGCATCATTTTTATCGTATATTATAATGAATTAATAACATATAAACTGAAAATTCACAAAAACGTGGAAAGAAAAGACGGCAAAATATTGCCTAATTCGATGATATTATGTTTAAGTCTCATATAGGAACTTCTCCCCTTTTCAATATCCTACTAAGTAAACGAGGGTTGATGATAAACGTCAAAATATTGCTAAATTTGATGAATTTTATTATGTTTAAGTCGTACAAAATGCTAGAAAACTTGCTTAAAATGCAATATTATGCGAAATTCTGAGATTTGAAGGCCAAATCACATATATTGATTCTACATGAAATTGTATCGAAATATTGATATAAATGAATATATTTACGTAATATTAAACTACATGAAAAACGTGAAAAAAGTCACTATTGATCGATATTTGAGGATTTTAACTTCATATCATAGAGCGAGGTTTCGTATTATTTAGATCCAAGAAAAGACATGATTTGAAGGCCAAATCACATATCGTGAATGTTCACGATACAAGAAAGTACAGTCCATGGCGCATCACAAAATTTAGTCCATGGTGCATCACATAGTACAGTCAATGTTGCATCACAGAGTACAGTCCATGGGAGCCGGTCGGCCGAGCGGACAGCCCGCTGGACTTGTGATTCAGTTGTCCCGGGATCGATCCAGGGCGCCGGCGAGAAACAATGGACAGAATTTCTTTCACCCTATGCCCCTGTTACCTAGCAGTAAAATAGGTATCTGGGTGTTAGTCAGCTGTCCAGGGCTGCTTCCTGGGAGTTGAGGCCTGGTCGAGGACCGGTCCGCTGGGACACTAAAGCCCCGAAATCATCTCAAGATATCCTTAAGATGGTGCATCATTAAGTATAGCCCATGGTGCATCACACAGTTCAGTTCATGGTGCATCACACAGTACAGTCCATGGTGCATCACACAGTAGATTCCATGGTGCATCACACAGTACTGTCCAAGCTGCATCACACAGTACTGTCCATGCTGCATCACACAGTACAATCCATGGTGTATCACACAGTACAGTTCATTGTGCATCACACAGTCCAGTCCATGATGCATCACACAACACAGTCCATGTTGCATCACACAGTACAGCCCATGGTGCATCACACAGTACAGTCCATGGTGCATCACACAATACATTCCATGGTGCATCACACAGTACAGTCCATGGTGCATCACACAATTCAGTCCATGATGCATCACACAGTACAGTCCATGGTGCATCACACAGTTCAGTCCATAGTGCTTCACACAGTACTCTCCATGGTGCATCACATAGTTCAGTCCATGGTGCATCATACAATACAGTCCATGGTGCATCACACAGTACAGTCCATAGTGCATCATACAGAACAGTCCATAGTGCAACACACAGTACTCTCCATGGTGCATCACACAGTACAGTCCATGGTGCATCACACAGTAAAGTCTATGTTGCATCACACAGTCCAGTCCATGATGCATCACACAGTACAGTCCATATTGCATCACACAGTATAGTCCATGGTGCCTCGCACAGAACAATTCATAGTGCATCACATATTACAGTCTATGGTGCATCACATATTACAGTCTATGGTGCATCACACAGTACATTCCATGGTGCATCACACAGTACAGTCCATGGTGCATCACACATTACAGTCCATGGTGCATCACACAGTACAGTCCATGGTGCATCACACAGTAGATTCCATGGTGCATCACACAGTACTGTCCAAGCTGCATCACACAGTCCAGTCCATGGTGCATCACACAGTACAGTACATGATGCATCATATATTAAAGTCCATGGTGCGTCACACATTATAGCCGAGGTGCTTCACACATTATAGCCGAGGTGCTTCACACAGTACAGTCCATGGTGCATCATACAGTATATTCCATAATGCAGCATACAGTACTATCCATAGTGCATCACACAGTACAGTCCACGGTGTATCATACAGAACAGACCTTTGTGCATCACACAATATAGTCCATGGTGCATCACACAGTACAGTCCATAGTGCATCACACAGTACAGTCCACGGTGTATCATACAGAACAGACCTTTGTGCATCACACAATATAGTCCATGGTGCATCACACAGTACTGTGCATGGTGCATCACAAAGTACAGTCCATGGTGCATCACACAATACAGAACATGGTGTATCACACAGTCTTGTACATGGTGCATCACACAATACAGTACATGGTGGATCACACAGTCCTGTACATGGTGCATCACACAGTACAGTGCATGGTGCATCACACTGTACAGTCCATGGTGCATCACACAGTATCGTCTATGGTGCATCTCACAGTACAGTCCATGGTGTATCAACACAGTACAATCCATGGCTCATCACACAATACAGTCCATGATGCATCACACAGTGCATTCCATCGTGCATCACACAGTACAGTCCATGGTGCATCACAAAATACAGTCCATGGTGCATCATACAGTAAAGTCAATTGTGTATCACACAGTACAGTCCATGGTGCATTACACAGTACAGTCTGTGGTGCACAACACAGTAAAGTCCATGGTACATCACACAATACAATTCATGTTGCATCACACAATACAGTCCATGGTACATTACATAGTACAGTCCACGATGCATCACACATTGCAGTTCATGGTGCATCACACAGTACAGCCCATAGTGCATCACACAGTACAGTCCATGGTGCATCACACGGTACTGTCCATGGTGCATCATAGAGTATAGTCCATGGTGCATCACACAGTACAGTTCATTGTGCATCACACGGTACTGTCCATGGTGCATCACACAGTACATTCCTTGGTGCATCAAACAGCACTGTCCCTGCTGCATCACACATTACAGTCCATGGTACATCACTCAGTACATTCACAGGCGTATCACACAGCACAGTTCATTGTGCATCATACAGTCCAGTCCATGATGCATCACACAGTACAGTCCATGGTGTAACACACAGTACACTCCATGGTGTATCATACACTACAGTTCATTGTGCATAACACAGTCCAGTCCATGTTGCATTACACAGTATAGTCCATAGTGCATCACACAGTGTATCCCATGGTGCCTCATAGAGAACAGTCCATGGTGCATCACACAGTACAATTCATGGTGCATCACACAGTTGAATCCATGGTGCATCACACAGTACAGTTCAAGGTACATCACACAGTATACTCCGTGGTGCATCACACAGTAATATCCATGGTGCATCATTGAGTATAGTCCATGGTCCATCACACAATACAGTCCATTGTGAATCACACTGAACAGTCTTTGGTGCATCACACAATACAGTCCATGGTGCGTCTAAAAGTACAGTCCATAGCGCATCACGCAATACAGTCCATGGTGCATCATAGAGTACAGTCCACGATGCATCACACAGTACAATCCATATCGCATCACACAATATAGTCAATGGTGCATCACACAGTCCTGTAAATGGTGCATCACACAATACAGTACATGGTGCATCACACAGTCCTGTAAATGTTGCATCACACAATACAGTACATGGTGCATCACACAGTAAAGTGCATGGTGCATCACAAACTACAGTGCATGGCGCATCACACAGTACAGTCCATGGTGCATCACACAATACAAGACATGGAGCATCACAAAGTACAGTACATGGTGCATCGCACAGTAAAGTGCATGGTGCATCACAAACTGCAGTCCATGGTGCATCACACAATACAAGACATGGTGCATCACAAACTGCAGTCCATGGTGCATCACACAGTCCTTTAAATGGTGCATCACACAATACAGTACATGGTGCATCACACAGTCCTGTTCATGGTGCATCACACAGTAAAGTGCATGGTGCATCACACAGTAAAGTGCATGGTGCATCACAAACTACAGTCCATGGCGCATCACACAGTACTGTTCATGGTGCATCACACAGTAAAGTGCATGGTGCATCACACAGTAAAGTGCATGGTGCATCACAAACTACAGTACATGGCGCATCACACAGTACTGTCTATGCTGCATCACACAGTAAACACACAGTACAGTCCATGGTATATCACATAGTACAATCCATGGTGTATCACACAGTACAGTTCATTGTGCATCACACAGTCCAGTCCATGATGCATCACACAGTACAGCCCATGGTGCATCAGACAGTACAGTCCATGGTTCATCATACAGAACAGTCCATGGTGCATCAGACAGTACAGTCCATTGTGCATCACACAATACATTCCATAGTGCATCACACAGTGCAATCCATGGTGCACCACACAGTACAGTCCATAGTGCATCACTCAGTACTCTCCATGGTGCATCATACAGTACAGTCCATGGTGCATCATACAATACAGTCCATGGTGCATCACACAGTACCGTCCATAGTGCATTACACAATAGACCATGGTACATAACACAGTACATTCCATGATGCATCACACAGTATAGTCCATGGTGCATCATAGAGTACAGTTCATAATGCATCACACAATATAGTCGATAGTGCATCACAAAGTACTGCGCATGGTGCATCACACAGTACAGTCAATGGTGCATCACGCAATACAGTCCATGATGCATCACACAGTGCATTCCATCGTGCATCACACAGTACAGTCCATGGTGCATCACAAAATACAGTCCATGGTGCATCATACAGTAAAGTCAATTGTGTATCACACAGTACAGTCCATGGTGCATTACACAGTACAGTCTGTGGTGCACAACACAGTAAAGTCCATGGTACATCACACAATACAATTCATGGTGCATCACACAATACAGTCCATTGTACATTACATAGTACAGTCCACGATGCATCACACATTGCAGTTCATGGTGCATCACACAGTACAGCCCATAGTGCATCACACAATACAGTCCATGGTGCATCACACGGTACTGTCCATGGTGCATCATACAGTATAGTCCATGGTGCATCACACAGTACAGTCCATTGTGCATCACACGGTACTGTCCATGGTGCATCACACAGTACATTCCATGGTGCATCACACAGCACTGTCCCTGCTGCATCACACATTACAGTCCATGGTACATCACTCAGTACATTCACAGGCGTATCACACAGTACAGTTCATTGTGCATCACACAGTGTATCCCATGGTGCCTCACAGAGAACAGTCCATGTTGCATCACACAGTACAGTTCATGGTGCATCACACAGTTCAATCCATGGTGCATCACACAGTACAGTTCAAGGTACATCACACAGTATAGTCCGTGGTGCATCACACAGTAATATCCATGGTGCATCATAGAGTATAGTCCATGGTCCATCAAACAGTACAGTCCATGGTGCATCACACAATACAGTCCATGTACAGTACATGTGCACCACAGTACAGTCTGTGGTGCACAACACAGTAATGTCCATGGTACATCACACAATACAATTCATGGTGCATCACACAATACAATTCATGGTGCATCACACAATACAGTCCATTGTACATTACATAGTACAGTCCACGATGCATCACACATTGCAGTTCATGGTGCATCACACAGTACAGCCCATAGTGCATCACACAGTTCAGTCCATGGTGCATCACACGGTACTGTCCATGATGCATCACACAGTATAGTCCATGGTGCATCACACATTACAGTCCATTGTGCATCACACAGTACATTCCTTGGTGCATCACACAGCACTGTCCCTGCTGCATCACACATTACAGTCCATGGTACATCACTCAGTACATTCACAGGCGTATCACACAGTACAGTTCATTGTGCATCATACAATCCAGTCCATGATGCATCACACAGTACAGTCCATGGTGTAACACACAGTACACTCCATGGTGTATCATACACTACAGTTCATTGTGCATAACACAGTCCAGTCCATGTTGCATTACACAGCACAGTCCATAGTGCATCACACAGTGTATCCCATGGTGCCTCACAGAGAACAGTCCATGGTGCATCACACAGTACAGTTCATGGTGCATCACACAGTTCAATCCATGGTGCATCACACAGTACAGTTCAAGGTACATCACACAGTATAGTCCGTGGTGCATCACACAGTAATATCCATGGTGCATTATAGAGTATAGTCCATGGTCCATCAAACAGTACAGTCCATGGTGCATCACACAATACAGTCCATGGTGAATCACACAGAACAGTCTTTGGTGCATCACAGAATACAGTCCATGGTGCGTCAAAAAGTACAGTCCATAGTGCATCACACAATATAGTCCATGGTGCATCACACAGTACTGTCCATGATGTATCACACAGTACAGTACATGGTGCATCACACAGTCCTGTACATGGTGCATCACACAGTCCAGTCCATGATGCATCACACAGTACAGTCCATGGTGCATCACACAGTACAGTCTATGGTGCATCACACAGTACAATCCATGGTGTAGCATACAGTACAGTTCATGGCGTATCACACAGTACAGTTCATTGTGCATCACACAGTCCATTCCATGATGCATTACACTGTACAGTCCATAGTGCATCACACAGTATTGCCAATGGTGCCTCACATCGAACAGTCCATGGTGCATCACACAGTACCGTCTATGGTGCATCACACAGTACATTCCATGGTGCATCACACAGTACACTCCATGATGCATCACACAATACAGTTCAAGGTGCATCACACAGTACAATCCATGGTGAATCACATATTACAGTTCAAGGTACATCACACAGTATAGTCCGTGGAGCATCACACAGTACAGACCATGGTGCATCATACAGTATAGTCCTTGGCCCATCAAACAGTACAGTCCATGGTGCATCACACAATACAGTCCATTGTGAATCACACTGAACAGTCTTTGGTGCATCACACAATACAGTCCATGGTGCGTCTAAAAGTACAGTCCATAGCGCATCACGCAATACAGTCCATGGTGCATCACACAGTACAGTCCACGATGCATCACACAGTACAGTCCATAGCGCATCACACAATATAGTCCATGGTGCATCACACAGTCCTGTAAATGGTGCATCACATAGTAAAGTGCATGGTGCATCACACAGTAAAGTGCATGGTGCCTCACAAACTACAGTGCATGGCGCATCACACAGTACAGTCCATGGTGCATCACACAATACAGTACATGGTGCATCACACAGTCCTGTTCATGGTGCATCACACAGTAAAGTGCATGGTGCATCACAAACTACAGTCCATGGCGCATCACACAGTACTGTTTATGCTGCATCACACAGTAAACACACAGTACAGTCCATGGTACATCACACAGTACAATCCATGGTGTATCACACAGTACAGTTCATTGTGCATCACACAGTCCAGTCCATGATGCATCACACAGTACAGCCCATGGTGCATCAGACAGTACAGTCCATGGTTCATCATACAGAACAGTCCATGGTGCATCACACAGTACAGTCCATTGTGCATCACACAATACATTCCATAGTGCATCACACAGTGCATTCCATGGTGCACCACACAGTACAGTCCATAGTGCATCACTCAGTACTCTCCATGGTGCATCACACAGTACAGTCCATGGTGCATCATACAATACAGTCCATGGTGCATCACACAGTACTGTCCATGATGCATCACACAGTACAGTCCATGGTGCATCACACAGTACCGTCCGTAGTGCATTACACAATATAGACCATGGTACATAACACAGTACATTCCATGATGCATAACACAGTATAGTCCATGGTGCATCATAGAGTACAGTTCATAATGCATCACACAATATAGTCCATAGTGCATCACAAAGTACTGCGCATGGTGCATCACACAGTACAGTCAATGGTGCATCACGCAATACAGTCCATGGTGCATCACACCGTATCGTACATGGTGCATCACACAATACAGTACATAGTGCATCACATAGTCCTGTACATGGTGCATCACACAATACAGTACATGGTCCATCACACAGTCCTGTACATGGTGCATCACATAGTTAAGTGCATGGTGCATCACACAGTACAGTCCATGGTGCATCACACAGTGCAATCCAAGGTACATCACACAATACAGTCCATGGTGCATCACATAGTACAGTCAATGTTGCATCACACAGTACAGTCCATGGGAGCCGGTCTTCCGAGCGAACAGCACGCTGAACTTATGATTCAGTTGTCCCGAGGTCGATCCCGGGCGCCAGCGAGAAACAATGGCCAGAGTTTCTTTCACCCTATGCCCCTGTTACCTAGCAGTAAAATAGGTACCTGGTTGTTAGTCAGCTATCACGGGCTGCTTCCTGGGGGTGGAGGCCTGGTCGAGGACCGGGCCGCGGGGACACTAAAGCCCCGAAATCATCTTAAGATATCCTCAAGATGGTGCATCATACAGTATAGCCCATGGTGCATCACACAGTTCAGTCCATTATGCATCACACAGTACAGTCCATGGTGCATCACACAGTAGATTCCTTGGTGCATCACACAGTACTGTCCATGGTGCATCACACAGTACAATCCATGGTGTATCACACAGTACAATTCATTGTGCATCACACAGTCCAGTCCATGATGCATCACACAGCACAGTCCATATTGCATCACACAGTACAGCCCATGGTGCATCACACATTACAGTCCATGGTGCATCATACAGAACAGTCCATAGTGCATCACACAGTACTCTCCATTGTGTATCACACAGTACAGTCCATGGTGCATCACACAGTTCAGTCCATGATGCATCACACAGTACAGTCCATGGTGCATCACACAGTACAGACCATAGTGCTTCACACAGTACTCTCCATGGTGCATCACACAGTTCAGTCCATGGTGCATCATACAATACTGTCCATGGTGCATCACACAGTACAGTCCATGGTACATCATACAGTTCAGTCCATGATGCATCACACAGTACAGTCCATGGTGCATCACACAGTACAGTCCATGGTGCATCACAAAATACAATCCATGGTGCATCATACAGTAAAGTCCATTGTGCATCACACAGTACAGTTCATGGTGCATCACACAGTACAGTCTGGTGCACAACACAGTAAAGTCCATGGTACATCACACAATACAATTCATGGTGCATCACACAATACAGACCATGGTACATTACATAGTACAGTCCACGATGCATCACACATTACAGTTCATGGTGCAACACACAGTACAGCCCATAGTGCATCACATAGTACAGTCCATGGTGCATCACACGGCATTGTCCATGGTGCATCATACAGTATAGTCTATGGTGCATCACACAGTACAGTCCATTGTACATCACACAGTACAGTCCATGGTTCATCACACAGTACATTCCTTGGTGCATCACACAGTACTGTCCATGTTGCATCACACATTACAGTCCATGGTTCATCACTCAGTACAATCACAGGCGTATCACACACTTCAGTTCATTGTGCATCACACAGTCCAATCCATGATGCATTACACAGTACAGCCCATAGTGCATCACACAGTACAGTCCATGGTGCCTCACACAGAACAGTCCATGGTGCATCACACAGTACAGTCCATGATGCATCACACTGTACAGTACATGGTGCATCACACAGTTCAATCCATGGTGCATCACACTGTACAGTTCAAGGTACATCACACAGTATAGTCCGTGGTGCATCACACAGTAAATTCCATGGTGCATCATAGAGTATAGGCCATGGTCCATCAAACAGTACAGTCCATGGTGCATTACACAGTACAGTCCATGGAGCATCATATAGTATAGTCTATAGTGCATCACACAATATAGTCCATGGTACATCACACAATCCTGTACATGGTGCATCACACAGTACAGTTCATTGTGCATCACACAGTCCAGTCCATGATGCATCACACAGTACAGTCCATTATGCATCACACAGTACTGTCTATGGTGCATCACACAGTACAATCCATGTTGTAACACACATTACAGTCCATGGCGTATCACACAGTACAGTTCATTGTGCATCACACAGTCCAGTCCATGATGCATCACACAGTACAGTCCATAGTGCATCATACAGTTCAGTCCATGATGCATCACACAGTACAGTCCATGGTGCATCACACAGTACAGTCCATGGTGCATCACACAGTATAGTCTATGGTGCATCTCTCCGTACAATCCATGATGCATCATACATTATAGTCCGTGGTGCGTCACAAAGTATAGCCGTGGTGCTTCACACAGTACAGTCCATGGTGCATCATACAGTATAATACATAATGCATCACACAGGACAGTCCATAGTGAATCACACAGTATAGTGCATGGTGCATCACACAGTACAATCCATGGTGCATCATACAGTACAGACCATAGTGCATCACACGATATAGTCCATGGTGCATCACACAGTACTGTGCATGGTGCATCACACAGTACAGTCCATGGTGCATCACACAGTACAGTCCATGGTACATCACACAGTACATTCAATGATGCATCACTCAGTACAGTCCATGGTGCATCATGGAGTACAGTTCATAATGCATCACACAATATAGTCCATGGTGCATCACACAGTACTGTGCATGGTGCATCACACAGTACAGTCCAAAAAGCATCACACATTACAGAACATGTTGCATCACACAGTCCTGTACATGGTGCACTACACAGTACAGTCCATGGTGCATTACACAGTCCTGTACATGGTGCATCACACAGTACAGTCCATGGTGCATTAAACAGTGCATTCCATGGTGCATCACACAGCACAATCCATGGTGCATCACACAGTACAGTCCATTGCGCATCACACAGTACATTCTATAGTATATCACACAGTACAGTCCATGGTGCATCACACAGCACAATCCATGGTGCATCACACAGTACAGTCCATTGTGCATCACACAGTACATTCTATAGTATATCACTGTTGGAAATTTCCAACACTAATACAATACTCTTGTATTATTATTAATTATTACTAAAATCTACTAATTACTGTAGTAACTAAAATTAACCAACTGTAGGGTTCACATGAACTAATAATTGTATCTGTACAATAATGCTAGAATTCGTACGTAACCAAACACCAGTATTGCGTCAAATTCTACCAAAATAAACACATTTATATCCAGTGTGTTAGAGAATTGAGTTTGATTCTCTAAAAACAACAGTGTTCTGTGTGATAATTATTTACCGATAACATGACTCCCAAATAATGCCAAATCGAGAGTTTTTAGGTAAAACTGTTATCTGGTAATAAATTAAACGTCACGCGTGAATGCCATGGAGAGAATTAAAATCATCTCCATTTCTCGCTTACCATCGTAAAACGAGAAAGTAATAATATTTAACTCCCTAGAATTATAACCCAGTCTTTATCAAAGCATTTTAGCCATAACTGCGAGAAATAATATTATTCGTGGTGAATAATTTGTATAACGAATGCGGGACACGGGGGAGGGAGAGACGCCATTAGAGCACATGTGGAGGCGTCGGTGTGAGAGGAAGGCGCCTGAGTGCGGCGTGAAGACTTGTTGTGGAATTGAGCAACTCGTTTGGTGTCAGTGTCTAGGATACGTTGTGGTGAATCGTCAGCAAGATTTAACCTGACATTCAACCCGGAACCTGTCAATTTGTTTCGCGTAATCCATCGTGACCGGCCAGATAAGCGCGTCGACATCCAAGCCAAGCTAGCCACCACGTGTTCGCCATTGTGACGCTAGAGCCTGGGACGCGAGTTTCGGCAAGCTTCAACTTATACAGTGCCCTATTAGCTAAGTACACATATAACTCCCTTTTGATGCATCATTAGAGATTGTATATAGCTGGGTAGCTTGTCGTCACACCGAGCGACATAAATAAAACACATGTTAGTATTTTCTAACACTCTCCATTTACCATTTTCATGTGTATTTGATCAATATTTTTATTATCTAAAAACAAAAAAAAAAAAAATTTTCAATTCACTTTGATTGTATTGAAAAATTTTTAAATGTTGATTTCCTAGGGGTACTTTATATTTTTTTTATCCCAGTTTAAGACCAGCAATTTTTGGACAAGAATACCAAAAGAATAAGACCAACCAGAATTCAGCATAGAGTCCGTAACATAAGTTAAAACCATTTTTACTTCGAAAAACGAGAGTGAAACTACCATATAATAATAAATAAAAACGATTTACCACCAACAGACAAGAAATCTTAAATATTTTATTTCCGTAATAGAATACAACAAAAAAAACAAAAAAACATATAAGAAATTAAAAGATCCTAAAAAATAACTCATTTTTCAATTACTTTTTTTAATCTAAGGCCAGAAAATCAAAAATGAAATCAGACCAGTGTTAAAAACGTATACAAACCTCTCAACAGAAGGAAAAAAAAATAGCACCCGACATCACACAGTACTGTGCATGGTGCATCACACAGTACAGTCCAAAAAGCATCACACATTACAGAACATGTTGCATCACACAGTCCTGTACATGGTGCACTACACAGTACAGTCCATGGTGCATTACACAGTCCTGTACATGGTGCATCACACAGTACAGTCCATGGTGCATTAAACAGTGCATTCCATGGTGCATCACACAGCACAATCCATGGTGCATCACACAGTACAGTCCATTGCGCATCACACAGTACATTCTATAGTATATCACACAGTACAGTCCATGGTGCATCACACAGCACAATCCATGGTGCATCACACAGTACAGTCCATTGTGCATCACACAGTACATTCTATAGTATATCACTGTTGGAAATTTCCAACACTAATACAATACTCTTGTATTATTATTAATTATTACTAAAATCTACTAATTACTGTAGTAACTAAAATTAACCAACTGTAGGGTTCACATGAACTAATAATTGTATCTGTACAATAATGCTAGAATTCGTACGTAACCAAACACCAGTATTGCGTCAAATTCTACCAAAATAAACACATTTATATCCAGTGTGTTAGAGAATTGAGTTTGATTCTCTAAAAACAACAGTGTTCTGTGTGATAATTATTTACCGATAACATGACTCCCAAATAATGCCAAATCGAGAGTTTTTAGGTAAAACTGTTATCTGGTAATAAATTAAACGTCACGCGTGAATGCCATGGAGAGAATTAAAATCATCTCCATTTCTCGCTTACCATCGTAAAACGAGAAAGTAATAATATTTAACTCCCTAGAATTATAACCCAGTCTTTATCAAAGCATTTTAGCCATAACTGCGAGAAATAATATTATTCGTGGTGAATAATTTGTATAACGAATGCGGGACACGGGGGAGGGAGAGACGCCATTAGAGCACATGTGGAGGCGTCGGTGTGAGAGGAAGGCGCCTGAGTGCGGCGTGAAGACTTGTTGTGGAATTGAGCAACTCGTTTGGTGTCAGTGTCTAGGATACGTTGTGGTGAATCGTCAGCAAGATTTAACCTGACATTCAACCCGGAACCTGTCAATTTGTTTCGCGTAATCCATCGTGACCGGCCAGATAAGCGCGTCGACATCCAAGCCAAGCTAGCCACCACGTGTTCGCCATTGTGACGCTAGAGCCTGGGACGCGAGTTTCGGCAAGCTTCAACTTATACAGTGCCCTATTAGCTAAGTACACATATAACTCCCTTTTGATGCATCATTAGAGATTGTATATAGCTGGGTAGCTTGTCGTCACACCGAGCGACATAAATAAAACACATGTTAGTATTTTCTAACACTCTCCATTCTCAATTTCTTGAATATAGACATTTAATAGCCTAATACGTTGCTACGTAATATATCTTAATTAACAACTTGCGTGTGAGGAATTCCACGAGCTGTTACTTTACCCGTGTTATTCATCTCCCAATGTTCTACGAAGAATTCCGGAGATTCCGAGGATGATTCGTGACTGATGTCTTTGAAAACGTCTTCAAGCTAAGACTTTTTCGTATTTCTTTATTATTCAAATTATCTGTATTTGATTGTCATTATTGAGTACTGTGCACTGGAAGTAACACGTGTTTATTATAATTATTAATTTCTGATATTTATGATCTATATTCTTTTTGGTGACAAACTTACTGTTGATTCTCTAATTGGTCATAAGATTAGGTTATTACACAATGAACTGGTGTACGAACCACACTAGTTCCTAGACATATATGAAGTTCTAGCAATAACCCCCCAATGTAGGTGTTTGAGGCTTAGATTCAATTAAATTATTTATACAGCCCATTAATTATTCAAGTGATTATATTTTCTAGTATTTATCCATAGTCACTGGTTCCCCTAGGAATTTCAAATAATCACATTTTATTAGTTTCCTTCTTTACTATAAAAGCGGGTGGTCCTTCGTAATTGATTTCATTACTTTAATAATTAAATAAATAGAGTCAAGTCCCAAATGTCCCACATTATGGTCCTTATCGAACCGGATAAACATAAAATATAAATATGCATACTAATTAGTAATAACTAATCACCGTGTGAAGTAGTCTAGACTAACCATTTTAATTAATTGTGTCTACCAACAGCGTAACACATAGGTTAGCCTAAGTCACACCAATTCATTGCTTCTTACACCTCATGTATAAGGTAGCACTCGTGGGACACAGTTAATTGCCCACAACACTTAGGCCTACACTTCATACTGAAGTAAGAATCTTTAGGTCACCAGGAGCAACAGCTCATAACTTGTATGTTAATTCCTCACTAACACCAATTATGTGTTAACTATTTGGGCTATACAAATATTTCAATATACGGCTGTCAGCAGACTGTCCATTATAGCCTAAATTCATTCCATAGTTACTGATTCACTCAAGTCAGTGGATCATTAACATTTTAGGATCCAGTATACTAATATAAATTGCTGATCCCATACTAATTAACCATTACTAACCCTGATAACATTTTATTCCACAATTAGGAGTACATTCAGGAGTTAAATATTATTTACGGCAGTAGAATACTTGCCAAACACAATTAATTCTCTTGTGTTCATTTAATTTCTTATACACATAATTCTACCAGTGTATATATTATATAAACTATAAAATCCAAAAAAAAACAAAAATACAGCACAATTATTTGCACATTACTGCACCACAATATAATCTTTGCCAACCTTTATTAGGTAGCAATTTAGGCTGTGATTGTGCTGAATTTGGCACAAACATAGACTAAATAAATTTGTAGTTTCTTAAGTAGAAATTCTCACGACTAGGCTTGAGCTAGTTAGTGGTATATATATTATTCATTCTTGTGCTGACCCTATTAAGGGTGGGATTAACCATTTATTGTGTAATTGTAATTTATTGCATATTTCTATGTACATCTTTGAGTGTTACTGTAAGTTCACTACCCATCCAAGGCTGATTTTGAAGAGCTAAGCTGAGGAACACCTGTAGTGAGACCAAGGTACCACTCAAATCTTAGTTGCTTATTATTAGGTAGGTAGCTAACCTCTAAATGAGGTAAATTACAACCAGCCTCAAGAAAATATCAGGCTGTCAATAATTATAGCTGCTCTATATAAAGGAGCAAGTACCATAGCTGTCCAAGTAGCTATATAAGCCCTATAAGGCTCAAATTTACAGCCAGAATGGATACTCCTGCAATATTAAGGAGAATCGGTATTACCCTGAGAGGTCTTCAAAAGCACCTGTCAAGACGACTTGACGAATGTGACAACGGTTTAGAAAACAACCCAATTGACTTCTTTGAGTTCAACCTTTCCACAGAGGCAGCTAACGAAAAATATGTCCTGGTGAAGGAGACAATCGAGGCTTATAGGAACAAACTCCTTAGCAGTAATACTGACCCAGACGAATTATGTCTGATAGAATCTGATCTTGATGAATATGAATGTATCATTCAAGACAAGTTAGATCACTATAAAAGAGTGCTTGTGAAACAAAATGATCCTGAGTGGATAGAACATTTTTGTAGAAGACCTACAACCGAGCAAGCACCCAGCTCAGATGAAATACATGAGCTACCTCAAGATGAGGAGAATCCTCTAATCAATGCTGATCACTATACAGGATCAACAACTGAAGTTCAGCCTTCATTCTCTAACATCTCATCTAATACAACTTCACGTAATGATTTGTTTACAGAGTCTGATCAATCTTCAGACAGCTCTTCTCAATGTTCCCTGGATTCTATAAATTCAATGCAGGAAGCTACTGAATTAACTAGCTCCTCACAAGAACCCAGAGAAACAAGTGAAGCTGCAATAATCAGTGAATCTGAACCAGAAAATGATAAAGCTAATGCTGCAACAGCAACCGAAGTTGTAATTAAAGCTGAGGCTAAGCAAGAAGCTTTAAGCAACACGAATAATGGTCACAATTGCTCACACCAGCCTTCTAAAGTAAGTGCTAACAATGAGAAGACTATTATAAACCTTGTACACCAATTATTAGATTTATCTTCACCAGAACAATCAGTTGACTCTTTACAAGCCTTTAGTTTTCAGCTTGAGTCACTGTTAAATTCCTTCAGTAAAGAGGTGGATCACCCAACTGCTGAGTGGATGACAAAAATTGTCATCCAAAGAAAATTGTCTGGTGACACACTCAATAAATTATATGTATACCAGAATGGTAATACCCTGTCAATGCAGGATATATTTGCAGGTTTGCGCAATATAAGTAATCATGCAGCAAACCAGGCACTTAATGCTTCATCTGAATGCGCCAAAACTGTACCCATATCAGTTTCCTTACCTGAAACTCCTAACGTGACACTGTCACTAGGTAATAAGGGTACTAATAATCAATGTAATAACAATAAGTCAAACACTGATTCATCAGTAAGGCCCAAGAGCCCCACAGGTGCGCCTAAGAGACCTAATAGTCCAAAGAGCACTCCCAATAACTCCACAGGTGCTCCTAAGAGACCTAATAGTCCAAAGAGCACTCCCAAGAGCCCAGTAATGGCTCCCCAGAGTACATCAAGTACTCACAAGAGAATAAATAACAAGCAAATGCAAGCCGCAAAACCATCACAACCTACAAGTACTGTTTTACCTAAACCGGTAACCCCTAAACGAGCTGTAGGATGGGGAATGTGCTTGTTTTGCAATCAAAAACATTCTCTGTACAAATGTACCAATTACCCCAATAGAGACACAAGAGTCAGACGACTCAAACAGTTACATAAATGCACTAGGTGTCTCAAATCACATAATGTTAATAGCTGTGACACCCCATTGAACACCTGCAATAGGTGTAGAACGGGCAAGCATCATGCTGCACTGTGCAAATTAGTTAGGACAAATTATGTCAATCCTAGAATAGGAGGTAGAGAATCTACATCAGTACAGTGCTGCAAGGTGCGAGATGTCTACAGCGTAATTTCACAAGCATCTCAAGTGGATGCTGCTTTGCCTACTGCCCAACTTCAAGTAAAGAACAGAAGAGCCAAGATCACCACACGTCGACTATTTGACCAAGGTTCCCAGAGAACTTTCATTACTCAAAGGGCAGCAGAGGCACTTAATTTACAACCAATCAGACAGGTAAAATTAAACTTGTCAGGGTTCATGATAAATCGAGGAACCCATGAATACTCAGTAGTTCAACCGCTTGTACGATTAGGTAGTCATGCCAAGGCTGTCCAAGCCATTGTTGTAGATCAAATACCTTTAGACTTAAATATTAAGGGTCTGGGGTACACAGCCCACTTCCTGCAGGAACGTGAAATTAATATGGCTGACAACAAGTTAACGTCTGACCGCGTTAACAATGTAGATGTACTAGTAGGAGCAGACTACTATTACCAGTTCATAACTGGACATGTTAAACGATTGGGAATGAATATGCTCCAATCTGCAGGTGGCTACTTACTTACTGGTAAAGTTCTGAATGTGAACAAGCCTAAGCCTGCCAACAATAATAAATTAGTCAGCAGTAAATCAATTCTCCAACAGCAAGCTAAAATGAGAAACACAGCTGAGTAATAAACTCAGATTGAATGTAGTGCAATTAGTACTCGCCGAGATGTTTCATAGCTCTCAGTGGAAAACCAGTGGTCCGTACTCAAACAAGTACAAGTCACAGCGACCAAGCCATTGAATCCACTGCAGAACTAGAATTATTCTCGACAAGTAATAATTGACCACACTCAGTCTTCCTAGGTAAATTATAATGTTAGGCTAGAGAATCTAGTACTCCCTAGGTAATTATTAATGTTAGGCTAGAGAATCTAGCACTCTATGCCACTGGCATTTTCTGAATTTAGTAATACTATGAAGTCATCAAGCAACTTCTGTAATTATAAATTCACTTGGACCACTGGTCCACAATACTTGCGCTTGAGGTTTGCCAAGAAAACCTTCTTAAAACAATGTTTTCTGCACTAAGAATTATTGATAAATACTTACATCAATTTTGTTTGAGTTGTTTTTCTTTCGTTTCTGCTTAATTAATGTAGAAGCGCAGCACGAACAAACTTGCAAACTTACCAATACGTAAGTGAATCTACAGAGAACTAATAACCCGTGAAACGTTTAGGTTGGGAAAATGTTACAAACGATCTTGAATAGGATTAATCGTAACAGTAATTTAATTTCCAGCAATCTTAGGTTTCCCTTTGTTTAATGCATTATCGTTAAACATCAGCATTGTTAATTAACATGCTTAGTGAGCTCAATATAGCTCACCTTAGAATTAACGTAACAATTGAGTGCTTACTGTTCCCCATGCGAATACGAGCTTAATATTGCTCGCCATGACAATTGAACGCTTTGATGTTCCCCATGCCACGAGCACTGCTCGCCATGATAATTGAACGATGCAATACTCTACCTCGTTAATTCGAGCTCACTGCAGCTCACCCTGTTAACACTGTTAACGAGTTCAATATAACTCACCCTGTTAACATGCTTACCGAGCTCAATATAGCTCCCAATGTTAACGAGCTCACCCTGTTAACTCTGTTAACGAGCTCAATATAGCTCACCATGTTCACGAGTTCAATATAGCTCGTCCTGTTAACTGTTAACGAGCTCAATATAGCTCACTCTGTTAACTGTTAATGAGCTCAATATAGCTCAACCTGTTAATGAGCTCAATACAGCTCACAATGTTAATTCGAGTACATTTTGCTCACAATTAGCTTAGTCCCTTACTTAGGTAGGTTAGGAATTTAAACCATTTATTTAGGTAGGTTTAGGGACTTTAGTTAGTGTCAACTGAGTACTAGCCTAATCTGTACTCACCATTAATTACAGTTGACTATACTTATAGAGACTGATTTAATAAACTCAATTTCATGTAAAGGTGATTTCGTATTAACAAGTTTACAGTGTCAAGCCTATGAGCTACCATTCAATTAGCTCATAAGTCAGAATGACTAGGCTGCTAATCTCACTGTCGACTCAGAATTTTCCTTGATTTAAGGAAAAAACCTTTTCAGTTCTCTAATTTTCCACTATCTTAGCTAGTTAGCAAATTAGTTGTACCATCAGTCAGAATGACTACAGCACAGCAGTGCACATTAAATTCAATTTCCTCATTTGATTTTGGGGTGATCATGATGCTGCATGATGTTATTGTCTAGTAACTCAATAGTTACAAGTCACAGCGACCCTAGACAGTGACCTTACTGTAGTGTCATAGTCTCCTTGATCTTAAATGACCTAATAATACTTTACTGTATAATAATGTAAAATACAACTTATACAATAGTCTTATCAGTTTTTAGGAACTTTTTCTGAGTTTGCCTACGATTCAGCAGTTACGTAATACACCATTACATGTCACTGCGACCCTAGTTGTTGAGTTTATTGTAAGCTTTAGAGAGTTCCTGATTACCGATAACTTAATCATTTAATGTTTCAATATTTAATACATGTTTCCACTAGAGCAGTTGTTCAACAATGCAAGCGGAAACTACAAGCCTATTACAGCTCTGACCAAGAGCAAATACCTTCCCATCCAATTTAAGTAATCATGATGATATTGCATTGTGATGTTAAGTAACAAAACAGTTACAAGTCACAATGACCCATAACATTCTCATCACAGTAGATTCTCAGTTATTTAAATTGTGTGATTTAAATTCTTAATTGGTGTATAGGCTATAAATAACATTATTTGTTTAGAGTATCTGAGAGTTTACTAGACTTTGAGACTTAGTAACATAAACATTACATGTCATAGCGACACCAGTCACAGAGTTTATTGTAAGGCTTCTTAGTTATTAGCTTTAGGTAATTCATAATAACATGTTCCATTTAACATGAAATCTGCAAGACTTAAGTTTCTTGTATGTCCTTGACAAATACGGGACATCCGTTATGTGTGTACTAACATACTAATATTAATACTAACTTTGGGATGGGTATGTCAGTACTCAACATTACACTGCGACCCGATAAATCTCCCCCCTCGGAGTTATGTTGGAAATTTCCAACACTAATACAATACTCTTGTATTATTATTAATTATTACTAAAATCTACTAATTACTGTAGTAACTAAAATTAACCAACAGTAGGGTTCACATGAACTAATAATTGTATCTGTACAATAATGCTAGAATTCTTACGTAACCAAACACCAGTATTGCGTCAGATTCTACCAAAATAAACACATTTATATCCAGTGTGTTAGAGAATTGAGTTTGATTCTCTAAAAACAACAGTGTTCTGTGTGATAATTATTTACCGATAACATGACTCCCAAATAATGCCAAATCGAGAGTTTCTAGTTAAAATTGTTATCTGGTAATAAATTTAACGTCACGCGTGAATGCCATGAAGAGAATTAAAATCATCTCCATTTCTCGTTTACCATCGTAAAACGAGAAAGTAATAATATTTAACTCCCTAGATTTATAACCCAGTCTTTATCAAAGCATTTTAGCCATAACTGCGAGAAATAATATTATTCGTGGTGAATAATTTGTATGGCGAATGCGGGACGCGGGGGAGGGAGAGACGCCATTAGAGAACGTGTGGAGGCGTCGGTGTGAGAGGAAGGCGCCTGAGTGCGGCGTGAAGACTTGTTGTGGAATTGAGCAACTCGTTTGGTGTCAGTGTCTAAGATACGTTGTGGTGAATCGTCAGCAAGATTTAACCTGACATTCAACCCGGAACCTGTCAATTTGTTTCGCGTAATCCATCGTGACCGGCCAGATAAGCGCGTCGACATCCAAGCCAAGCTAGCCACCACGTGTTCGCCATTGTGACGCTAGAGCCTGGGACGCGAGTTTCGGCAAGCTTCAACTTATACAGTGCCCTATTAGCTAAGTACACATATAACTCCCTTTTGATGCATCATTAGAGATTGTATATAGCTGGGTAGCTTGTCGTCACGCCGAGCGACATAAATAAAACACGTTAGTATTTTCTATTACTCTCCATTCTCAATTTCTTGAATATAGATATTTAATAGTCTAATGCGTTGCTACGTAATATATCTTAATTAACAGCTTGCGTGTGAGGAATTCCACGAGCTGTTACTTTACCAGTGTTATTCATCTCCCAATGTTCTACGAAGAATTCCGGAGATTCCGAGGATGATTCGTGACTGATGTCTTTGAAAACGTCTTCAAGCTAAGACTTTTTCGTATTTCTTTATTATTCAAATTATCTGTATTTGATTGTCATTATTGAGTACTGTGCACTGGAAGTAACACGTGTTTATTATAATTATTAATTTTTGATATATATGATCTATATTCTTTTTGGTGACAAATTTACTATTGATTCTCTAATTGGTCATAAGATTAGGTTATTACACAATGAACTGGTGTACGAACCACACTAGTTCCTAGACATATATGAAGTTCTAGCAATAACCCCCCAATGTAGGTGTTTGAAGCTTAGATTCAATTAAATTATTTATACAGCCCATTAATTATTCAAGTGATTATATTTTCTAGTATTTATCCATAGTCACTGGTTCCCCTAGGAATTTCAAATGATCACATTTTATTAGTTTCCCTCTTTACTATAAAAGCGGATGGTCCTTCGTAATTGATTTCATTACTTAAATAATTAAATAAATAGAGTCAAGTCCCAAATGTCCCACAATCACACAGTACAGTCCATGGTGCATCACACAGTACAGTTAATTGTGCATCCCACAGTACATACTATATTACATCACACAGTACAGTCAATAGTGCATCACACAGTACAGTCAATCACACAGTACAATCTATGATGCATCACACAGTACATTCCATGGTGCATCACACAGTACAGTCTATGGTGCATTACACAGTACAGTTTATGGTGTATCACACAGTACAATCCTTGGTGCATCACACAGTTAGTCCATGAAATGTTAGTCCATGTCCATGTTAATGTGAGATATATCGTTATCTTTATTCTTATGTGCTCTACTGATTATGTCTTGTATATTGTGATCTCTTCATATAAATGAAGTTTCATTAATTTTGAACATATTTATTGTTAAAAAATTTATGACATGTTTTAATGCAATAATGTAAATATTATAACAATTAAATATATATAGCACTGCGAAATGTGCCAATTCACATATATGTTAAATTTATTATCAGAAGAGGTTAACTTAGCTGATCGTGCCTTACTAGGCTATGTTATTCATTGAGCATCCTTTTTTTTCCCATGCGTCATTATACATATATAATTATGTATTCGACAACATTGTAATCATCATAACTGATGCAGCTCCAGGAAATCTAATAAGAATCATAGCCAAAATAATTTACAACATTCCCAATATGATTACAACTTTCCAAAAAGTGTTGCAAAGCCAAGCCCGTAGAGTGTTGTCAGTTATCAGAATGTATTGTGAAGCTAATACCAATATTCAATATCAGTTACAGTATTTAATATACCATTGTTCACTACAGTATGTACCACAGTACTTAAACAGCTCTGTCTCTACAAAATGATATAACTTTAATCAATAAACTCATGGACTGTGTTTATATCCCAGAATTATGCAGCTCAACTTGAACCACCTGCGCTCTCCTGACCTCAGTTTGAAGAGCTAGACAACTAAGTATAAATAAGTAACGATGTGTGTGTGTGTGTGTGAGGAATTACAAGTGCGGCACAGTAGTGGTGGTGTGTGTTGGGGCGTGCAGCAGGTGGCCGGCTCCCAGTAAACTGATTCATGGACGGCTTAGGAGAATAATACTTTCTGGGAAGACGATTGTTTTGTTTACCGCAGTGGACATTTACATTAAAGATGTGGGTGACAGTTGGTCAGTAGAACGTCGACCACCAAGCGAGAGGCTCATTACAGCTGTACATGAAATCCCAGAATGAGTTAATGTAAATATTTGCTTTTGTAAATCTGTACTTTGCAAAACATATATATTGTTGCCCTAGAAAACTTCAGGTGGAAATAAAAATTTTATTGCATTTATTGAGCATCAAAAAAGATTCAACATAAGTAATAGCAATGCTGTTATTAAAAAAATTATTTCGACAATTCACTAAAACCATAATGTTTACAACTTGGGGAAAGTTGATAAAGTGATTCGTATTTCTCTAAATTCTTGTGAATCCGAGGATGTGGGAGACAGTGCATTGCCAGGGTGAAATGTGTGGAAGACCGTGTCTGGCCACGATAACGGGTGTATGAGACCGTGTCTTGCCAGGATAACGGGTGTATGAGACCGTGTCTGGCCAAGATAACGGGTGTGTGTGAGACCGTGTCTTTATATACCCTGACCAGGGTGGCGGGTGTTGGAGACCGTGTCTGGCCAGGGCGGCGGGTGTGGGTGAATGTGTCTGGCCAGGGTGTGAGAGACAGTGTCTGGCCTGGGTGGCGGGTGTGGGAGACAGTGTCTGGCCAGGGTGGCGGGTGTGGGAGACAGTGTCTGGCCAGGGTGTGGGAGACAGTGTCCGGCCAGGGTGGTGGGTGTGGGAGACAGTGTCTGGCCAGGGTGGCGGGTGTGGGAGACAGTGTCTGGCCAGGGTGGTGGGTGTGAGAGACAGTGTCTGGCCAGGGTGGCGGGTGTGGGAGACAGTGTCTGGCCAGGGTGTGGGAGACAGTGTCTGGCCAGGGTGGTGGGTGTGGGAGGCAGTGTCTGGCCAGGGTGGTGGGTGTAGGAGACAGTGTCTGGCCAGGGTGGTGGGTGTGGGAGGCAGTGTCTGGCCAGGGTGGTGGGTGTGGGAGACCGTGTCTGGCCAGAGTGGTAGGTGTGGGAGGCAGTGTCTGGCCAGGGTGGTGGGTGTGGGAGGCAGTGTCTGGCCAGGGTGGTGGGTGTGGGAGGCAGTGTCTGGCCAGGGTGGCGGGTGTGGGAGACAGTGTCTGGCCAGGGTGGTGGGTGTGGGAGGCAGTGTCTGGCCAGGGTGGCGGGTGTGGGAGACAGTGTCTGGCCAGGGTGTGGGAGACAGTGTCTGGCCAGGGTGGCGGGTGTGGGAGACAGTGTCTGGCCAGGGTGGTGGGTGTGGGAGACAGTGTCTGGCCAGGGTGGTGGGTGTGCGAGGCAGTGTCTGGCCAGGGTGGTGGGTGTGGGAGAATGTGTCTGGCCAGGGTGGTGGGTGTGGGAGACAGTGTCTGGCCAGGGTGTGGGAGACAGTGTCTGGCCAGGGTGGCGGGTGTGGGAGACAGTGTCTGGCCAGGGTGGCGGGTGTGGGAGACAGTGTCTGGCCAGGGTGGTGGGTGTGGGAGACAGTGTCTGGCCAGGGTGGTGGGTGTGGGAGACAGTGTCTGGCCAGGGTGGTGGGTGTGGGAGGCAGTGTCTGGCCAGGGTGGTGGGTGTGCGAGGCAGTGTCTGGCCAGGGTGGTGGGTGTGGGAGGCAGTGTCTGGCCAGGGTGGTGGGTGTGGGAGGCAGTGTCTGGCCAGGGTGGTGGGTGTGGGAGACAGTGTCTGGCCAGGGTGGTGGGTGTGGGAGACAGTGTCTGGTCAGGGTGGTGGGTGTGCGAGGCAGTGTCTGGCCAGGGTGGTGGGTGTGGGAGAATGTGTCTGGCCAGGGTGGTGGGTGTGGGAGACAGTGTCTGGCCAGGGTGGTGGGTGTGCGAGGCAGTGTCTGGCCAGGGTGGTGGGTGTGGGAGAATGTGTCTGGCCAGGGTGGTGGGTGTGGGAGAATGTGTCTGGCCAGGGTGGCGGGTGTGGGAGACCGTGTCTGGCCAGGGTGGTGGGTGTGGGAGACAGTGTCTGGCCAGGGTGGTGGGTGTGCGAGGCAGTGTCAGGCCAGGGTGTTGGGTGTGGGAGACAGTGTCTGGCCAGGGTGGTGGGTGTGCGAGGCAGTGTCTGGCCAGGGTGGTGGGTGTGGGAGGCAGTGTCTGGCCAGGGTGGTGGGTGTGCGAGGCAGTGTCTGGCCAGGGTGGTGGGTGTGCGAGGCAGTGTCTGGCAAGGGTGGTGGGTGTGGGAGACAGTGTCTGGCCAGGGTGGTGGGTGTGGGAGAATGTGTCTGGCCAGGGTGGCGGGTGTGGGAGACAGTGTCTGGCCAGGGTGGTGGGTGTGCGAGGCAGTGTCTGGCCAGGGTGTTGGGTGTGGGAGACAGTGTCTGGCAAGGGTGGCGGGTGTGGGAGACAGTGTCTGGCCAGGGTGGTGGGTGTGGGAGACAGTGTCTGGCAAGGGTGGTGGGTGTGGGAGACAGTGTCTGGCCAGGGTGGTGGGTGTGGGAGACAGTGTCTGGCCAGGGTGGTGGGTGTGGGAGACAGTGTCTGGCCAGGGTGGTGGGTGTGCGAGGCAGTGTCTGGCCAGGGTAGTGGGTGTGGGAGACAGTGTCTGGCAAGGGTGGTGGGTGTGGGAGGCAGTGTCTGGCCAGGGTGGCGGGTGTGGGAGACAGTGTCTGGCCAGGGTGGTGGGTGTGGGAGGCAGTGTCTGGCCAGGGTGGCGGGTGTGGGAGACAGTGTCTGGCCAGGGTGGTGGGTGTGGGAGACAGTGTCTGGCCAGGGTGGTGGGTGTGCGAGGCAGTGTCAGGCCAGGGTGTTGGGTGTGGGAGACAGTGTCTGGCCAGGGTGGTGGGTGTGCGAGGCAGTGTCTGGCCAGGGTGGTGGGTGTGGGAGGCAGTGTCTGGCCAGGGTAGTGGGTGTGCGAGGCAGTGTCTGGCCAGGGTGGTGGGTGTGCGAGGCAGTGTCTGGCCAGGGTGGTGGGTGTGGGAGACAGTGTCTGGCCAGGGTGGTGGGTGTGGGAGAATGTGTCTGGCCAGGGTGGCGGGTGTGGGAGACAGTGTCTGGCCAGGGTGGTGGGTGTGCGAGGCAGTGTCTGGCCAGGGTGTTGGGTGTGGGAGACAGTGTCTGGCAAGGGTGGCGGGTGTGGGAGACAGTGTCTGGCCAGGGTGGTGGGTGTGGGAGACAGTGTCTGGCCAGGGTGGTGGGTGTGGGAGACAGTGTCTGGCCAGGGTGGTGGGTGTGGGAGACAGTGTCTGGCCAGGGTGGTGGGTGTGGGAGACAGTGTCTGGCCAGGGTGGTGGGTGTGCGAGGCAGTGTCTGGCCAGGGTGGTGGGTGTGGGAGACAGTGTCTGGCAAGGGTGGTGGGTGTGGGAGGCAGTGTCTGGCCAGGGTGGCGGGTGTGGGAGACAGTGTCTGGCCAGGGTGGTGGGTGTGGGAGGCAGTGTCTGGCCAGGGTGGCGGGTGTGGGAGACAGTGTCTGGCCAGGGTGGTGGGTGTGGGAGACAGTGTCTGGCCAGGGTGGTGGGTGTGCGAGGCAGTGTCAGGCCAGGGTGTTGGGTGTGGGAGACAGTGTCTGGCCAGGGTGGTGGGTGTGCGAGGCAGTGTCTGGCCAGGGTGGTGGGTGTGGGAGGCAGTGTCTGGCCAGGGTGGTGGGTGTGGGAGACAGGGTCTGGCCAGGGTGGCGGGTGTGGGAGGCAGTGTCTGGCCAGGGTGGTGGGTGTGCGAGGCAGTGTCTGGCCAGGGTGGTGGGTGTGGGAGACAGTGTCTGGCCAGGGTGGCGGGTGTGGGAGACAGTGTCTGGCCAGGGTGGTGGGTGTGGGAGACAGTATCTGGCCCGGGTGGTGGGTGTGGGAGACAGTGTCTGGCCAGGGTGGTGGGTGTGGGAGACCGTGTCTGGCCAGGGTGGTGGGTGTGGGAGACAGTGTCTGGCCAGGGTGGTGGGTGTGGGAGAATGTGTTTGGCCAGGGTGGTGGGTGTGGGAGACAGTGTCTGGCCAGGGTGGCGGGTGTGTGAGAATGTGTCTGGCCAGGGTGGTGGGTGTGGGTGACAGTGTCTGGCCAGGGTGTTGGGTGTGGGTGACATTGTCTGGCCAGGGTGGTGGGTGTGGGTGACAGTGTCTGGCCAGGGTGGTGGGTGTGGGTGACCGTGTCTGGCCAGGGTGTTGGGTGTGGGTGACAGTGTCTAGCCAGGGTGGTGGGTGTGGGTGACCGTGTCTGGCCAGGGTGGTGGGTGTGCGAGGCAGTGTCTGGCCAGGGTGGTGGGTGTGGGAGAATGTGTCTGGCCAGGGTGGTGGGTGTGGGAGACAGTGTCTGGCCAGGGTGTGGGAGACAGTGTCTGGCCAGGGTGGCGGGTGTGGGAGACAGTGTCTGGCCAGGGTGGCGGGTGTGGGAGACAGTGTCTGGCCAGGGTGGTGGGTGTGGGAGACAGTGTCTGGCCAGGGTGGTGGGTGTGGGAGACAGTGTCTGGCCAGGGTGGTGGGTGTGGGAGGCAGTGTCTGGCCAGGGTGGTGGGTGTGCGAGGCAGTGTCTGGCCAGGGTGGTGGGTGTGGGAGGCAGTGTCTGGCCAGGGTGGTGGGTGTGGGAGGCAGTGTCTGGCCAGGGTGGTGGGTGTGGGAGACAGTGTCTGGCCAGGGTGGTGGGTGTGGGAGACAGTGTCTGGTCAGGGTGGTGGGTGTGCGAGGCAGTGTCTGGCCAGGGTGGTGGGTGTGGGAGAATGTGTCTGGCCAGGGTGGTGGGTGTGGGAGACAGTGTCTGGCCAGGGTGGTGGGTGTGCGAGGCAGTGTCTGGCCAGGGTGGTGGGTGTGGGAGAATGTGTCTGGCCAGGGTGGTGGGTGTGGGAGACAGTGTCTGGCCAGAAGGGTGTGGGTCTGGCCAGGGTGGTGGGTGTGGGAGAATGTGTCTGGCCAGGGTGGCGGGTGTGGGAGACAGTGTCTGGCCAGAGTGGTGGGTGTGGGAGACAGTGTCTGGCCAGGGTGGTGGGTGTGCGAGGCAGTGTCAGGCCAGGGTGTTGGGTGTGGGAGACAGTGTCTGGCCAGGGTGGTGGGTGTGCGAGGCAGTGTCTGGCCAGGGTGGTGGGTGTGGGAGGCAGTGTCTGGCCAGGGTGGTGGGTGTGCGAGGCAGTGTCTGGCCAGGGTGGTGGGTGTGCGAGGCAGTGTCTGGCAAGGGTGGTGGGTGTGGGAGACAGTGTCTGGCCAGGGTGGTGGGTGTGGGAGAATGTGTCTGGCCAGGGTGGCGGGTGTGGGAGACAGTGTCTGGCCAGGGTGGTGGGTGTGCGAGGCAGTGTCTGGCCAGGGTGTTGGGTGTGGGAGACAGTGTCTGGCAAGGGTGGCGGGTGTGGGAGACAGTGTCTGGCCAGGGTGGTGGGTGTGGGAGACAGTGTCTGGCAAGGGTGGTGGGTGTGGGAGACAGTGTCTGGCCAGGGTGGTGGGTGTGGGAGACAGTGTCTGGCCAGGGTGGTGGGTGTGGGAGACAGTGTCTGGCCAGGGTGGTGGGTGTGCGAGGCAGTGTCTGGCCAGGGTAGTGGGTGTGGGAGACAGTGTCTGGCAAGGGTGGTGGGTGTGGGAGGCAGTGTCTGGCCAGGGTGGCGGGTGTGGGAGACAGTGTCTGGCCAGGGTGGTGGGTGTGGGAGGCAGTGTCTGGCCAGGGTGGCGGGTGTGGGAGACAGTGTCTGGCCAGGGTGGTGGGTGTGGGAGACAGTGTCTGGCCAGGGTGGTGGGTGTGCGAGGCAGTGTCAGGCCAGGGTGTTGGGTGTGGGAGACAGTGTCTGGCCAGGGTGGTGGGTGTGCGAGGCAGTGTCTGGCCAGGGTGGTGGGTGTGGGAGGCAGTGTCTGGCCAGGGTAGTGGGTGTGCGAGGCAGTGTCTGGCCAGGGTGGTGGGTGTGCGAGGCAGTGTCTGGCCAGGGTGGTGGGTGTGGGAGACAGTGTCTGGCCAGGGTGGTGGGTGTGGGAGAATGTGTCTGGCCAGGGTGGCGGGTGTGGGAGACAGTGTCTGGCCAGGGTGGTGGGTGTGCGAGGCAGTGTCTGGCCAGGGTGTTGGGTGTGGGAGACAGTGTCTGGCAAGGGTGGCGGGTGTGGGAGACAGTGTCTGGCCAGGGTGGTGGGTGTGGGAGACAGTGTCTGGCCAGGGTGGTGGGTGTGGGAGACAGTGTCTGGCCAGGGTGGTGGGTGTGGGAGACAGTGTCTGGCCAGGGTGGTGGGTGTGGGAGACAGTGTCTGGCCAGGGTGGTGGGTGTGCGAGGCAGTGTCTGGCCAGGGTGGTGGGTGTGGGAGACAGTGTCTGGCAAGGGTGGTGGGTGTGGGAGGCAGTGTCTGGCCAGGGTGGCGGGTGTGGGAGACAGTGTCTGGCCAGGGTGGTGGGTGTGGGAGGCAGTGTCTGGCCAGGGTGGCGGGTGTGGGAGACAGTGTCTGGCCAGGGTGGTGGGTGTGGGAGACAGTGTCTGGCCAGGGTGGTGGGTGTGCGAGGCAGTGTCAGGCCAGGGTGTTGGGTGTGGGAGACAGTGTCTGGCCAGGGTGGTGGGTGTGCGAGGCAGTGTCTGGCCAGGGTGGTGGGTGTGGGAGGCAGTGTCTGGCCAGGGTGGTGGGTGTGGGAGACAGGGTCTGGCCAGGGTGGCGGGTGTGGGAGGCAGTGTCTGGCCAGGGTGGTGGGTGTGCGAGGCAGTGTCTGGCCAGGGTGGTGGGTGTGGGAGACAGTGTCTGGCCAGGGTGGCGGGTGTGGGAGACAGTGTCTGGCCAGGGTGGTGGGTGTGGGAGACAGTATCTGGCCCGGGTGGTGGGTGTGGGAGACAGTGTCTGGCCAGGGTGGTGGGTGTGGGAGACCGTGTCTGGCCAGGGTGGTGGGTGTGGGAGACAGTGTCTGGCCAGGGTGGTGGGTGTGGGAGAATGTGTTTGGCCAGGGTGGTGGGTGTGGGAGACAGTGTCTGGCCAGGGTGGCGGGTGTGTGAGAATGTGTCTGGCCAGGGTGGTGGGTGTGGGTGACAGTGTCTGGCCAGGGTGTTGGGTGTGGGTGACATTGTCTGGCCAGGGTGGTGGGTGTGGGTGACAGTGTCTGGCCAGGGTGGTGGGTGTGGGTGACCGTGTCTGGCCAGGGTGTTGGGTGTGGGTGACAGTGTCTAGCCAGGGTGGTGGGTGTGGGTGACCGTGTCTGGCCAGGGTGGTGGATGTGGGTGACCGTGTCTGGCCAGGGTGGTGGGTGTGGGTGACCGTGTCTGGCCAGGGTGGTGGGTGTGGGTGACAGTGTCTGGCCAGGGTGGTGGGTGTGGGTGACAGTGTCTGGCCAGGGTGGTGGGTGTGGGTGACAGTGTCTGGCCAGGGTGGTGGGTGTGGGTGACAGTGTCTGGCCAGGGTGGTGGGTGTGGGTGACAGTGTCTGGCCAGGGTGGTGGGTGTGGGTGACCGTGTCGGGCCAGGGTGGTGGGTGTGGGTGACCGTGTCTGGCCAGGGTGGTGGGTGTGGGTGACAGTGTCTGGCCAGGGTGGTGGGTGTGGGGTGACCGTGTCTGGCCAGGGTGGTGGGTGTGGGAGACAGTGTCTGGCCAGGGTGGTGGGTGTGGGTGACAGTGTCTGGCCAGGGTGGTGTGTGTGGGTGACCGTGTCTGGCCAGGGTGGTGGGTGTGGGTGACCGTGTCTGGCCAGGGTGGTGGGTGTGGGTGACAGTGTCTGGCAAGGGTGGTGGGTGAGGGTGACAATGTCTGGCCAGGGTGGTGGGTGTGGGTGACAGTGTCTGGCCAGGGTGGTGGGTGTGGGGTGACCGTGTCTGGCCAGGGTGGCGGGTGTGGGTGACATTGTCTGGCCAGGGTGGTGGGTGTGGGTGACCGTGTCTGGCCAGGGTGGTGGGTGTGGGAGACAGTGTCTGGCCAGGGTGGTGGGTGTGGGGTGACCGTGTCTGGCCAGGGTGGTGGGTGTGGGGTGACCGTGTCTGGCCAGGGTGGTGGGTGTGGGGTGACCGTGTCTGGCCAGGGTGGTGGGTGTGGGGTGACCGTGTCTGGCCAGGGTGGTGGGTGTGGGGTGACCGTGTCTGGCCAGGGTGGTGGGTGTGGGGTGACCGTGTCTGGCCAGGGTGGCGGGTGTGAGTGACAGTGTCTGGCTCAAGACTCCTCTGCTCTCCAGTATGTTGCTATTTTACTGTGTAGATTTGGGACCTGGCCCTCCAGTATTTTCCATGTATATTGTTTTATATCTCTCTCGTCGCCTTTCTAATGAAGACATTTGGAGAGCTTTGTGACGATCCAAATAATTTAGGCGTTTTATCTCGTCTATGTATGCCGTATATGTTCTCTGTATTCCCTCTATTTCAGCATTCTCTCCTGCTCTGAAGGGGAAAGTGAGTTCTGAGCAGTACTCAAGACGGGACAGTAGAAGTGATTTGAATAGTACAATCATTCACAACCAACCAGGTGGGCGCCTGACAGCTGGGTAAACAGCGCTTCGGATTCGTAGTCCTGAGGTTCCTGGTTCGATCCTCGGTGAGTCAGATACAAATGGGCAAGTTAGACAGCTAATACGGGCTGCTTCCGGGGGGGTGTAACAAAATGGAGGCCTGGTCGAGGACCGGATCGCGGGGACGCTAAGCCCCGAAATCATCTGAAGATAACCATTATGATGGGATCCCTGGATTTGAACGTTCTCGTAATATATCCTATAATTTTTCTGGCTGACGCAATATTAGCTTGGTTTTGCTCTCTAAACGTTACGTTGTCAGACAACATTATTCCCAAATCCTTTACATGCTGCTTTCCTGCTATGGACAGATTTTATTGTGTTTCATACCCTGTATTAAGTTTAAAGTCCTCATTTTTACCGTACTTGAGTACCTGGAATTTATCACTGTTAAACATTATGTTATTTTCTTCCACCCAGTCAAAAACTTTATTAATATCTGCTTGAAGTTTTTCAATGTCTTCGACAAAGGTGATTTAGTGCTGATTTTTGTGTCATATGTATAGGATGATATGAAGCTGTGACTTGTATTTTTGTTTATATCTGATATGAGAATAAGGAAAAGCAATGGTGCGAGGACCGTACCCTGAGGTACAGAGCTTTTAACTGCGCTTGGATTTCATTTGATATGGTTAACTGCTACTCTTTGCGTTCTGTTTGCCAGAAAATTGAGTATCCAGCATCCAACTATACCGGTTATTCCCACTAATCTCATTTTGTGTGCTGTCACTCCATATTCACATTTATCGAATACCTTTGTGAAGTCCGTGTATACCTCATCGGCATTCTATTTTCTTCTAATGCATCAGTTTTGGTAATTTTGTTTAACTTCTGACTCCCTAAAATAAGGAACTAACTAGCCACTGGAAAACTGTTGAAATCTTCTTGGGGTAGTGGACTGTATTTATTCTGTGTTCCCATATTGACTCAGTTTTCAGAGTGAACAGAAATGGTGCTGCTTTCATTAACCTGTTGAATTAAAAAATCTCCACTTACCACTTGGAAAAAAAGTAATATGTGTAAATGCAGCTAGCCTTGATATGGTTACAAATTATTTTAGCCTATCCTTTTAATCTGGAATCTTGCCACATGAATTATTATAAACAATGACAAATTTATAAGATGATATAAATTTATCTATTGCAAATGTATTGTTTAATTTAGTTTCAAATAATTGCAATATATCAATATTAGTTGGATATTTATTAACCTAGATAATATAGTTTATTTTAGTGGCAAATAATTTACTTACTGAGGTGAGCTCGTAAGTTCATGGTGTAACCACACTTGCAATGGGGTTAGTGGCACAAAGAGAACATTGAATCCAATCTCTAGTTACTCCACAACCAACCTCCGCTTATTTTGTTAGGATGGACGGAGCTCTGTCTTATAATACTAAGTCTTTAGCCGTCTTGTAGGCCAGAGCTTGTAGTGTTGTTCACTGCTCTTGTTGGAATGACAGTGTAGACTCCGTCGGTTTCTAATTTCAGGAGTTGTTCACACTCCACTCACAGTTTATATTAACCCTTAAACTGCGCAACGCGCCTGCAGGTCCACGTCTGGTTTGCGCAACGCGCCTCCGGGTATTTATATTTTTCACGTTCCATTCAAAACTGGCGTGCGGTGACGCGGGCATGGTATGGATGGCTGGGGGCCCCAGTGATCGTCCGCCATCTTGAAAAAAAATCCCAGCATGCCCCGCGGCCGTGGGGAGCCTCAGTTTCATAGCAGCAACCATGTCTGACGCATCCTCTACGAGTTCCCGCTCCACAGTTACCCAGGGTCTTGGAAAACGACTCTCTGAGGAGGAAATACACGATATTTTGTATGATGACGTTGCTATGGATGATGACCTAGCCTATGATCCAGAGAAAGACCTTACTCAGAGATCTGATACGAGTGAGGGAGAGACGGAATTGGAAGATGAGGCGAGCATGTACGGTACACGCGCCTCGCCCGGCCTGCCTTGCCGCCCTGGGTCAAGAGTAGTGTGGACGACCCGAGTACGAGCAGCAGTGGTGTTATCAGGCGGGGTTTTGCTGCCTCAGCAACACGTAGAGGCAGGCGGCAGCGTGTTTCCCAGCACTACGACAGTGGGCCCTCAACATCATTTGTTCATGGTAGGCCTACAGTACATAAATCTGCCTCAGCACCTAGCATACCCATCGCAGCTCCAGCAGCAGCAGCAGACGACGTAGCCGTGGTCTTGTTGCTCGTGGTGGTGTTGGTGCCAACACCAAACCCCCTGGTTTACTTGTGTGGGAGGATTTCACCACATTTGTCCCTCAAATACTAACGTTTGATGATACCGAATTGGTGTTACAGCGTTATTCCCATATACCGGTGATGATATGGCAGACATGGAATATTTCCAGGCATATTTTGACAATGTATTCATGACGCATCTTGTGACTGAGACAAACAGGTACGCTCACAGCCTCATAGACGCCGGCAATTTACCTGCCTCACGCCTCACGCGATGGAAGGACACAACAATCAACGAAATGTACGTGTTTCTAGCACTCAACATGATGATGAAACACTCTGAGAAAGCTGTCATCCAGGATTATTGGAGAAAAGACAGCCTTGTTCCATCGCCCGTGTTCAAGCGGTACATGTCGCACTATAGGTTTCTCTTGATTCTCAGGTGCCTACATTTCGAGAATATTGCAAATGAGGACAGACACGATAGAACTGTGGAAAGTACGGAAGATGTTCAGTGACATGAGAGGGAAGTTCAGGGATTATTTTGTACCTGCACAGAATGTGGTTATTGACGAGTCACTTGTACTGTTCAAGGGGCAACTGGCATTCAAGCAGTACATCCCATCAAAGCGGCACCGTTTTGGACTGAAGTTTTTTGTGCTGTGCGACGGTGAGACTGGTATCGTCTTGGACATGATATTATATTCTGGTACAGACGTCGACATACCAGCTCAAGATGAACACGGGTTCTCTGGCAGTGTTGTAAAAACCCTGATGGAACCGTTGTTGAACAAGGGTTCACCAACAACTATTACACCAGCCACTTGTTGACCAGATACCTCCTTGCCCACAACACCGACGTATGTGGCACTGTGAAAGCCCACAGGAAGGAAATGCCATTGTTCGGTATAGGTATAGCCGTGAGTGAGTGCCAGCTGCGCAAGTGTGACAATATGCTGTCAGTGCGGTGGAAGGACAGACGCGAGGTGAATATGCTGACTACGATTCACACTTGTGCCATGTAGGACAGTGGGAAAGTCCACTTTCAGACACGCAGCCCCATGTATAAGCCAGACTGTGTCATAGACTATAACGTGAACATGCGCTTCGTCGGTAAATGTGACATGATGCTTGGTGGAGTGGAGTGCGTGCGCAAGTCGGTGAAGTGGACGAAAATGTTCTTCTTCCACCTCATGGATGTTGCAGTGCTCAACTGCTTTAATATGTACCTAGTAAAATCCGGCAGGCGACCGTCTATACGTACATTCAGTGCTGGTGTTGTGTCACAGCTGCTAGTAAAGTATTGCAAGGAAGGCTCTGCTGTACCGCGCGGGGTGCAGCAACAATGTCACACGCAACCCCAGACAGATTGAGGGGTAATGAGAACTTCGGAGTACACATGCTCGAGTATATGCCAGGCACAGCATCACGGGAAAAGGGTAAACGTGCGTGTATAGTATGCAGGAACACTACCCCGCAGAGAAGAAAAGCGAAGATGCATCTGCACCTGGTGCATGGAGTGCAAGGTGCCACTCTGCGTCGTTGGCTGTTTCACAGCATATCACACACTCACAGAGTACTGAATGTGTTTATGGTGTGTGTGTATATAGAGTGTGATACTGTACAGTGCGTATATATAATGTAAATATAAATATATTAGGCATGATACATTGGAAATTGTGCAGGATAAGTGAACTTGTTTGTGATGCTCGTAATACAGTGTCTACGGACAGTACGGATGTTCTACTGCCATAATATAGTGTACGTGTTCATAATACATTTAATTGGCACGTAAAACAATTAAATTGTATTTGGAACTGTGCGAAAAAATGAACGAAAATATATTAGCGGCAACTCGCGCGCCCCGCCCCGAGCGCACCACTGGCCCCAGGAGCATACGTCACGGGCGAACAGAAAATTATGACGTCACACCCCAATTTGCGGATCCCATAGGAGCTAAAGCAAGTACAATTTCGATTTTTTTTTTACATACTCATACTCAGGGAAGGGTTTTTGACACTTTTAAAAAAAAAATCCAGATAATTTATTTCCTGTGCAGTGGGGGGGTGGGTGTCATATTTGGAGGCAACGCAGTTAAGAGGGTAAGAAACACTTATTCCTTAAATTTAGTGTCTAAATGATAATATCCATTTATGTGTGGTTTTACACTACCAACTAGGGGTTCACGGAAGATAAATGGATATAACTAAACTTGTACAACCATAGTGTGTTCCTATGAGGTGAGTAGCGTCTTATTTATTTGTGTGTGAGTGAGTGTGGCGACAGTGTGATTACACACTCCTCTCACAATGCCAAGACTCGTTAATCACTTAATTAAAGTGTTTTGCTGTTGCTGCACATTGTACGGGCAGTTTACACCACTGATCAGGTCCACAGATGTTAAACGGCGACAAATAAAGCAACTTGAATTTCCTGGAATATCCTCATGGTGTTGTTGTAGTTGTTGTTGATTTAGGGGCGACGACGATCGTGGGATCGGATGCGCCCCGGCGTACCCATTAAGAGTGAATCGCGAAGCCAGGAAAGGTAAAATGGCAAGCCAAATCGCAACACGAGTGACGCCAATCACTAGAAACTAATATGCCATACAGCAAATAAACGCACAGACAGGCAGATGATTGGGGAGTCCCAGGAGTCCCTCAGGGTGACAAGCACTGGCCCCGCTCCACACAGAACGCCAGGTAGCAAATCCAAAACTCTGCCCCCAACCAAAACGCAAAAGTCATCCAGTGTCCTCCAGCAGATCAGAAGTCAGCCGTCCACCACGACCGAGGAGCCACCACCACCAGGAGCCCACCAAGACCCACGAACCCCCGGCACTTCTCGGCCAAGCCGGCCCCCGAACACCGTCATCCCGCCGGGAGAACCAGCCAGAACACGTAAAAAAAAACTCAATCAACAATCAACAATCTTGTGACCCAAGGCGATACGTGCGCCAGGCGTCGTACAATCGGACCGCTGAAAAGGGATGCCAAACGGCAGTAGCAAAGCAAAAAAACGCGAAAACAAGACGTGATCAGGCAGCTCCCAGGCGGAGGAGATATTCCAGACGTCCGCTTGGCTTCAAGGTTGAACCAGGAGTCCATCCTCATGGTGGAGGAGCGATGTTTACTACTGTTGTAACAGCGTCTGGGCACTGATGCGATCCACTCAAAGCGAGCATCATTACCCCACCTTTGTTAATGATCCATCTATACTATGTTTAACGAAACGTATTTGGGTAAACAATTATTTATTAAGTATCTATATTTATTTTGGCATATTACAATGATATGCTTATAGCTTTAAGATGAAATTATATATCTTGATATGGATTCATTTATGGAAGCTTTCCTTAGCTTCCAGTCCGGGAAGGGGCCAGTCCGGGAAGCTTCACTCAGGTACTAGTACCAGAACGTCAACTTGTGGTAAGCGTACTTGGCTTTGATACAGTTGCTTTTCAATATTTTCATTACTTTTAATATTTATATGGTGCTGTGTGTATTGTGCATTCCGAGAGTAGCATATGGTGAGTGTTAGATAACTTTGGATTACGTGGTGACTGGAGGCCTCAGTCATTCTCTTAATTGGTCATCCCTCCCTCCGTGTTATTACTCGTGTTTACCACCTTTTGTCCCTAGGATATTTCTCAATCTCAGACAGATCATCATTTTGGGTACCCTGGTACTTTGGTTTGTCTTCGGGTCAAAGCATCCTATCTTCTGCAATCCGACCGAAGGAGGATAAAGAGGGCCATAGTTCCTCTGCCACGGACTACGTTGCTGAGTTGGGACCTCAGCAGCAGTTCTCTTCCTCAGTTGACACTCGCACCGCTACACGTCGGTCAGAGATGATGATATTTACTTAGGTAGGGAATTAGCTTTCTTTTTTCAGAGCACAAAGTTCGCTAATTCTGTAGGTATCATATTTCATTTAGTGGTAAAACCCTTGCTTCTGTCCTATAGAGACTCGGCAAGGTATGCCTACATTCTTGAACTACCTTATTCACTTTTGGAACAATTAAATGTTTCATTCGTTTTAGAAATTCAGTTTCATTTATTTAGTAGGATTTTCTTGCCCTTATTCTCTTACATTGAGTACCGGGTACAAGCTTTCCTGCGCTTTTGATTGACTAATCATTTACCATTCTAAAATTAACATTAATTGTTAAATATTTAATTCCACAGGATAGTTACCATTTGCCACGTTATCCTGTTACTGACACTTACCATATCACAAGTATTCGTTGTACATTTATTTGCTATTTTCACCATATTTCGTCTCCAAGCTTTTCGTAACGATCCAGTCAGGTGAGATAGGAACCTTAAGTCGTGCCAAGAGGACCGAATTACAAACTCTTGCACACGAGCATCAACTAGATGTTCCCCATGGAGCCAACAAAAATGAATTGTATAATTTAATAATGGATCACCTCTTAGATGAAGGGAAGATTGACTCTGAAACTCACGAACATTTTTCTATTGCAGATAAACATGATTTGGCAACTATGAAACTTAAGCTCAATCTTGCAAAACTCGAGCGGGAGCAACAGCAAGAAGCTCTCCACATGAGGGAACGCGAGGCCGCAATCAGGAAAGAAGAGCAAGAAAGAGAGGCGGCCCTGGCGAAAGAAGCTCTACAACTGAGGGAAAGAGAAGCTGCAATGAGGAAAGAAGAGCAAGAACGTGAGACGGCCCTATTAAGACAGCGTGAGCGAGTACAGCTTGAAGCAAAACAACGTCACCCGGAGATACAACGCGAGCATGACAAACAGCAAGCGGAGATGGCTTTAAAATGTCGTCAACGAGAACTCACGTTGAAAACTACACACCATACTCAGCGCCAACAAGCTACCGCCAGTCTTCCAATAAGTTTCAATGTCTCCCATGCAAGTAAGTTAATGCCACCATTCGTTGAGACAGAGATTGATGTCTTTTTCACCACTTTTGAGACCCTAGCTAATAAACTTAGCGTGCCTGCAGATCAATGGTCTACCCTTCTCAGAGTGCATCTTACAGGTAGAGCTGCAGTTACTTTCAGTACCTTAGCGTCTGAGAATGACTACCAGACCCTGAAGCAAGCAGTTCTGGACGCCTACCTTCTCTCCACCGAAAGCTACAGACGAAAATTCCGTGATCATCTAAAGGCAAGTACCACCACCTTTCTTGAATTTGCCAATACCAAGAAAAGATATTTCATGAAATGGCTGGAAGCAACAAATGTCTCTACATTTACAGAGCTCGTCAACCTCATGCTAGTTGAGGAATTCTTGAGACATGTTCCCCCTTCCGTCCGTTTATATTTAGCAGAAAAAGAAGAAACCGACTACATCAAATGTGCGAAATCAGCTGACACCTACAGCCTCATCCACCGGCTTATACCAGAACCACCTTCCAGTAAGAAGTCTTGGTATAGTTATGATAAAGTAGGTACAGATCAAGCAAGCTCTCAATTGTATTGTAAGTATTGCAAATTCTATGGACATACCATAGATAGATGTGGGAAAGCTCAACACAAAGGCAATGAAACTACTAAACCCAAACCTTGAGGGTAAAGACGAATTATTTCATATATTGCAGACAAATATATCATATATGGTGATATTTGTGGGGTGGTTACAGATTGTGGAGGCCCCAGTTTAATATATTGACCCAAATTTATGTCCTGTTCCAACAATTTATGAATCATTTCCTTGCGAATGTTATTTAATGTAGCATGGGTCATTTATTTATTATACCCTCCAATATTATTGATAGATAAATATAATTCTAATGGTAACAACACTAGTCCCACTGATAAAATAACTGATAATGAAGCCGAGAGACCAGATAAAAGCCGGAGTGAAAATTGAATGCCCATTTCGACCATAGATGATCGAATGATCATCACCAAAAGTTGAACTACCATTTGTTGAGCTGACGCTCCGGCCATCATTACTGACAATACTTCTTGAAGAGCGTCACGGAGGATGTTTTCTGAGAAATATTTTAACAATCTTGAAATGATTTTATGCACTCTAGTTGTAACTTCAATTTCGGTTATAGTAATGGCTCCATCTTTTAATAATGTTAATAAATCAGAAAATTCAGAGTTTAAATGATTTATTATAACATCCAAAGAATTATAAATAGTAGTATACTGCTCAATGAGTGATACATTTTCAGACGATACCACTACATCTGCCTTGTCGACAAATAATTCCTTTTCGAGTATTGACTGTGGAACAACTTTTTCGCTATAACCTTTATCTACATCCATATAATCTTGCTTGCCCCATTCATCTATAAGAATGCTACTCCCTCCTGTGAGAGCAAATACGTCCACTAATTCATCATCACTGAATTGGTTAACAATTTGTGTACCAAGTATAAAACCCAATATCTTGCGGTGGACATGACTATGGCATTGATCTATCTGACTATCGTAGTATTTACGAAAGTGTTTACAATATACTGGATTGAAGTTTATATTCTGATACTGAATATTCCAGGACAGTGGTGGAGCAACGATTAAGCCAGCTGCAGATTTTCTCAGTTGAGATGTATTTCGATTTTTCGCATAGGCAATGGGGTTCTTTTGATAAGATTGTGTATCGTTTTCATCGGAAGGACTCCATCGACTAGAAAGTCTTAGAGCCAATGTCTTAAGGGCAGATAACTGTACCTCACAGTAATCTTCATTAGTTTCCTTGACGTGAATTGACCAAGTTTCAAGGGGAATAGGTTTAGAGAAAGGATGATGAATGTTATTGTATTATTTAGAACAGACGTTAAATCATTACCAAATCTTTCTTGAAGAAATTCAAGCACCTCATTATAAACTGCGTAACATGCTTCACTACAGGCATATTCATGTTCATTAATTAAAAAAGCTGATCCCGATCCCGATCGACAGTTAAGTTTTACATCGTAATAACATTTTAGCATGTTGCAACCTAGCGTTGTAAATTTTACTTCAAAATCGTAAGTAAGGATTTTCATCTAAGAAAGATTTGGGGAAATTGGGAGGTATATTTTTCCATGGTACATTCTGAATAATTATGTTTTTAAAATATTTACTGCCTATTCTTTGTTGAAGGGTCTCCATTGTTTTTCTTTGTGATATACAACTTACCACGAAAGTTGCTATTGCAATATCAGGAACTGTAACGGCTGATTTGGGTAATGTCATTATGATAATTGTTGAGAATATTTTTTATTGTGAGATTCTTAATTAAAAGTATTGCCAAATTTAATGAAAAAGGGAAGAATCTTCATATTTATAACCTCGCTTTTTTTAAGTATATATATACATTAAATAAATATGTATATATATATATATATATATATATATATATATATATATATATATATATATATATATATATATATATATATATATATATGTATATATATATATAATAATAATAATAATAATAATAATAATAAAAGAGAACGAGAGCTTAATTTGTCTATTCATATTTCAAAATATTAGAAGTTGATAAGCTCGCCATCGACTTCTTATTTAGTCTTATTATTGTTATATTTGAAATTTTAAAGTGTTACTACCTCCTCCAACGGTAGGGTCATCTAACCTCACCATCGCACGGTCAATATTGGGCAATCCCAAGAAGTTTTTTAATTAAAATTACCAAACAAGATGAAAAGTTAATTAAAATATTTGAAACACTTTTTAAAGAAAATGAATCTAAAATAAAAGATTGTATTGAGCATTTATCGACTACTATGATTTAGATTTCGTTGGAACGCGTCCATATTATTAGTCCACCCAGTAAATAGCAATGGGATATAGAAAGTATGAGATGTGCTATGAATAAAGACAATTGTCCCACACATACACACGAGAGAAAGAGAGAGAGAATGGAGAATATGAAGAGGGATTACAGTTAACTCTGCAAGAAGCTCAAATTGTATTATCAGACATATCATCATGTAATTACTAATAATCCCCATAACATTTATTATCAATTATTTATAAAAAGCCTTACCACTTCAGATTTACCATCGCAAAGAATAGTTAGTAAAATAAATGTTGTTTAATTACACAAAAAATGTGTATCTATGATATTTTATATATCGTTATTCTAACTATTCTTAGTATTATTCTTTGGTTTTATTTAATTATATAGTTTTCACCTAATCAGATAGAAATAAGTAAAAAACTGATACTAGACCATAAAAGAGAGGGGCAATAGAAAAAGAATCTTCACCACTCATACCATACTCTATGGCCGTCTATAAGCGTGATGACAATGATAATAATGAAAATGTTTTGGTTCTTATTATGCCTCAAATTTATATTTTTTTTGTAGAACAAGGCCAACTCATCTACCATCCTACTTCCACCAAAAATGATAATACATATTGTACATTATCAGACTTTCCTGAAAAGGCATATGTTTTTTCTGTGGAAGAATCAACTACTTCTCTAACCATCCCCAAAAAACCGAAAATGTGTCGCCGACTCCTTGAATATTTGAAAAGTAGCATATATACATTAATGACATATCGTTTACAGACAAACCATTTAAAAAATCCACTGACACTTCACCATCATCTCGCACTCACTGGACGTATAAAATTAATAAAAAAATGAGACCTAATGGCGAAAATATTTATTTACTTTATTTACAAGTACCCTGAAGAAATTGACGTTATCTTAAACGAAAACCAAGAACGAAAAAACGTAATAATGATAATAGACCATTACAAACATACTGTAAATTTAAAATGGGTTGTATTTTTTTTTTTTTTGCTAATGAAGGTAACAATAAATACCTCGATTATTTATTAACCACATATGTAATATATATAATATACCAGGATGAGCAATATGTTGCCGGGGGTCAATTAAATCATGATAATCAGGAGGTACCACATTAGGTACAACCTCTCCCGGGTTCCTAAATTGTCCACATGTATCTAATCGAACTTTATGGCCTGGTTGAGTGAGCATAGTTAAACCAAAATACCATCCCTCAGTTACACCTAAGGGATTAAGGGTGGTAAGTTCATGCCAAATACTATCTGAGTAAAGACTGAATACAATCGGATGGTCCCAAATAGCATTAGAAAGTCGACGATCATCAGTCGTCTCATAAAAATGCTTAGCTTCATATCCCGGACTAACTGCTAATCGATAGGCATAAAGGGGATAAGTTTCCTGACGGCGCCTATAATGATGAATCAAATTCGCCTTATGAACAACAAGTCAGTCATCTCCTCGTTCGTCATGTCTCAAACGCAAGAGCTTTTGGTGTGGATTGGCCTTAATGTGACGATTCATCCAATCACAAGCGTGCATCTTTGCTATAGATGGTTGATCTATAATAAATTCCACACCAGTCTTTAATTTTGACTTTTCTTGAGACATCAGAGATTGGAAAAGGGGTTCGAGTTCATAGTAAGTGTGAGTCTGTAAAGGTTTGCCACCACTCTCCAGCGTATAATAAGCCAAATAAACTCGATGAGGATCTTTGGTGTTATGGCCAATTTTCACACAGGCATTACTAATCAAATTTGTTTCACGAAACAGGCCAACCAATGTAGGAATTAGAGCCTCAACGTAGCCACTGTAATAGTCACATAAGCATCCATATCCCTCTACGTATTTATTAAGTTCATTCTGGTTATTTGGATTCAATGCGTCGTACACACAAGGTGCCTTGGTATCGGGAGGAACATTTGTTTTATAAAAGGGGTTACTACTACTACTCGGTGTAGGTGAGTTTTGAGATGAAGAATTAAGGTGAATATGGATACAAGAAGGTTCCATTCCTTCTATGTTCAGTACCGTTTCGGGAGCAGAACATTCCACACATATGCCTTCTTTGACTGGATTGAATTTAGATATGTCTATAATATTCAGATCATGAATCCATCCAACTTTTCTATATCCATTAGCCCGAATAAGTTTAATCGTGGGTTGATCACAATGCTTTCCACTAAATAATCCACGAGTTGTACACTCACATATAAATTGGTAATCTTGCCATAATAATTTACCTAATGTGGTTGGACATACTGGAACTGTAGGTATTATTGTGGGAGTAGTAGGAGATATTTCAAACCAATATCCGTCCTGCCAGGAGGCACTGGCTGGTAATATTTCATTACTTTCTTTAGAATATAAGGGAGTCGGCAAAAATATACAACACTGATTTAGTTTCATACCTTCCCACACTTTACAGGCTTGATGATGATTGTCATCCTGATGGTGTCCAAATGTTGATAAAATTAATAAGAGATTATTATCTAACACATCATAACTTTCAGCCTGATCAATGTACCATTCTAATGATGATATATTTTTTGTCTGGTTATACCATAGTGAAATAACTTTCTTTTCTTTTTAATTATCTCGCCTCCAATAATTACCGTACATATAAATAAGTATATTAGTAAAAGAAAATTAATTATACCATCATTTATTTTTGTGGGGGGGGGGGGGGTTATTCATAAGGTTGGTTCAGAAATATATAGCGAAAGTCTCGATCTCTAAAATAAAATGTTATGCAGTTATATTTAAGTGAATATATAAATATATATATTATACTTTCTTGTTACGGACCCGAGCCCGACGTCCGAGCACGGAGCAGTGACGACCGCGCCATCTGTGGGTCAGCTCCCGAAACCCCCTCCAAACGGACGACGACACCTGGTGAGGACGACAAGTACTGGCCACAAGGGCCGGTTTCCAGTCCTGTTTAGCTCACAGCACCGCCGCTGCTGACCTCTGGTGAGGTGGTGCTCAGACTACAATGCCATCTATGGAGTGAATAGGTGGGCGTTTGTGTCTGAGCCTGTATGTGAGGTGCTGTAGGGTGGCCCTGTTATTGATGACGTGTCTGTTTACAGAGTCGACCTGGGACTGCTGTGATGGAAGTTGAGTGAGTCTACCCAAGGCGGCCGTCTCCATACCTTGTGCTTTGCTGCAGCAGCTGTGAAGTCGTCCCCTGGAAGAACACTGTGGTGTTACCCTGCCAGTGGAGTGGCAGTAGAAGGATTACCCGGGACCGACTGCTGGAGACGATTATCCACTGGGGTATTGAGGACAGGAGAGTGATTTGTGGTATCACACGAGGCTCCTGACTAGGGCGTTACCCTAATATCGCTCGTGGAGTGGCCTTACCAGCGTTGTTGGTCCGGAACCTGCCAGCAGACCTGCTGGACTTGTGGTTGACGGCCTCCACGGCGGTGCCCCCAGTGGACCTGTGTTTTGGCTGACCTGTGGCCAGGGTAGGCTCAGCTTCTCAAAGGATTCGTTGTGAGGCCACGAAAGCACCGAGAGCTTGGATCCAGAGTCTTCAGGAGAAGACGATTGTGTACAGTGTTAATACCCCTCCCCCTGTGTACTCTTTTATTATATTATTTTTTGGTGATGGAAACAATTATAATCTTAAGTTCTTAACTTTATTTCCCTTCCCCTTGAAGTTACTTGCGTCACGGATCTCATCCCTTGAAAGCCACTACTGGCTTGGGGTCGGATACAACTTCCTCTAACAACATCAGAGTAAGAACCCCGTTGCGTCCCGAGAGGGCCGTAACATAATTGGCATCCCCAGCGGGATCCGACCCCTTGTTAAGTATGTTTGACAGGGGTGGTGAAGTGGCGTAATCCCTGTAAATAATTCCCCCTGTGTGTGACGATTGGGACATTATACGTCCTGTGTGGTGTTCAGAGTGTCCAAGTGCAATATTGTGCAGTGCGGTGCTCGCTGTGATTAAGCGATTAAGTGCAATATTGTGTAGTGCGGTGCTCGGCGTGGTTCAGTGCAATATTGTAGAGCGAAGGGTTCGCTGTGATTAAGTGCGATATTGCGTAGTGCGGTGCCCGAAGTAATTACGTGCAATATTGGCAAGTGCAGTGTTTGGTGCGATAAAGTGCAATATTGACGTAGAACAGTGCTCGGTGCGTTAAGTGCTAACGAGAAAGCGGTGTGTTAAGTGCTAAGTGTTCCATCTGTGACAATGGCAGAAAAAGCTACCATCGATGATCTGGACGATGTGCAGGCTTTTCTGAACAGAGAGGACTGTCTTGCCAGATTAAAGTATCTGAGCAAATCGGAACTAGTGCTAGTTAGTGCCTACTTGGAGATAAAGATCCGTGCCAGTGATTCCCGTGTGGAGATCTTATCCAAGGTTCACCAGCATTTGAAGGCCGAAGAAAAACAAGAAAGTGAGGCTCTAGGTACCAAGGAAAGTGAAGAAGTTGCTTCCACTGAAAAGGAAGATAAAGGCAGTGACATTGACAGTGATGCAGGTGAGCTGAATATTAGCTTGCCTACAGTCAAAATGCGCGCCTTAGAGATAAATCGCGAGATAGAGTGGAAGGAAGAAACGAGAAGAAAGAAGAGAAGAACGAGAAAGAGAAGAGAAACGAGAAAGAGAAGAGCGAGAAAGAGAAGAGAAACGAGAAAGAGAACAGCGAGAGAGAGAAGAAAACGAAAGGCAGAGACAACATGAACTAGAAGTATTACGATTAGGCGGTGGTCGGAGGCCAACGACGGAAGCCAGCAGTTTCGATCCGGTAAGGAACATCAAAATGGTCCCCAAATTCAACGAGAGAGAAGTTTCGAAGTTCTTCGCAGCCTTCGAGAAAGTCGCTGCCTCTTTGGAGTGGCCAAGGGAGAATGGGGCCATCATGATACAGTCAGCCTTGACTGGGAAGGCCCAAGTCGCTTACTCCACGTTATCCCTTGACGACTCCGGCGATTACGACAGGGTGAAGAAAGTGGTGCTCATGGCGTACCAATTGGTACCGGAGGCGTACAGGCAAAAGTTCAGGAACCTGAAGAAGACCTCAGAGCACACTTTTACCGAATTCGCCACAATCAAGGAGCGACTTTTTCAGGAGTGGTGTACCTCTCGGAAGGTGGAGACCAAAGAAGACCTCGAGCAGCTTATACTGCTAGAGGACTTCAAGGATTGTTTGTCTGGAGACCTGAAGACGTACTTAGAGGAACAGCAGGTAGAGACCTTGAGTGCGGCAGCCACCATGGCTGAAGAGTATATCCTGACGCACAGGCCGTCTGCTAAGTACGTCCCAAGGCATTACCAACGCCGGTTTGACAGACCTCATGACGAAGAGGAAAGACCCGTCCCACAAAGCGCTAAGAAGACGCCCCCAAGTAGCCCTCGAAGGACTAGTCCTAGCAGTCCGAAACACCGGAGTCCGAGGAGGAACGTGGTGTGCTGGACTTGTGGGCAGAAAGGGCATGTAGCTGCTATGTGCCGAGGCAGAAGAGGTGGCGGCGCACGTAGGGAGGTGATGATGATAAGCTGTGTTACACCACCAGCAGGAAGCCAGTCGACGACGACGCAGGAAGGACCAAGTTTGTTCGCCCCTCACACTTCAAGCGGGTACGTAACGAGTGATCATACTGGTAGATCAGTTGGAGTGCTCAGAGATAGTGGAGCAGCCCAGTCCCTGATCGTGAGAGACTCGTTACCCGAGGGAGTAAGTGTGGATGGGAGACAAGAGGTTGTCCTGGTTGGGTTTCCAAGGACGCAGTACATCGCCCCCTTAGTGCCAGTACATCTCGACTCGCCTTATTTCAGCGGCACATGTGCGTTGGCAGTAGTCGATACCCTCCCTGTGGCTGGGATTGACGTGGTACTAGCCAACAACTTGGTGACAGATTGGAGCATCAATCTTCCCAAGGTCGCGGACGAGTCAGCCAGAACAGCAAGGTCTGAGGTAACGGCAGGCAGTGGTAATGTCCAGGTAAAAACAGACCCGGATTTAAACATGTTTAATTTGTCCTCTCACCCGCAGATCGACAGTATTCTAGCAGAGTCTCCTGATTCTTCTCTCGACAAGGAGCATGCGGTTACGATGGCAGAAGTACCTGAGCTAGAAAAGAGGCCTTGTGTGCAGGCACCCACGGATACCAACGAGTCTGGAGCGAAGGCGGATGTGTACTTGCGGTATGGCAAGGTACAGCGTTCATTGAACCAGCCAGAGATTCCCCAGACGTCAGAGGTATGTGAGGTGTGTTTGAAAGGTCTAGTGCCCTCTTTGGTCCAAACCAGGCTAATGGATGTAGCCGGCTATGGACATTTCAAGCTCAGGAAACTCGTCCCTAAGTTAACCAAATGTTTCTTAGCGGTATTTTTTATTCTTGTTCTCAGTAAGGACCAGTGGACGACCCAAAGGATGATGGCTCCCGTGAACACCATGAAGAGGTCCCAGGGATTGGAGACGTGCACAGTGAATGTTGCAGTTGAAGAAGGGACCTGGAAGGTATTGGTAGATACAGGAGGTACGAGAAATGATAATATGAGTGACTGTTTCCGACAGGTTGACACCCCCCGCGTGATTGCTGAGCCTCAATACAGCGTTATACGGAACGTTGGTCGACCTGACGTGGGCAGAGCGAATGCCGTCTTCGGTGTGCAAGCAGCCCTGTTGAAACTAGGTGTAAGCCTAGTAGAGGCGTATGCAGTAAGTATTGACTTACCCACTGTCGCTATCACTCTGCATTATCAGACCCCTGTATTCCAGGTGCCAGACTCCCTGAAGGACCGCCGGACCAGTACTAGAAATGCCGTCTGTGATCAGCCATCATCGGGGTCACGACACAGGGAAGTGTCGAGTCGACCCAGATCGTGTCGAAACCAATCCTTACTCGAGAGATGTGAGAATATGCCCCTGATTAACATCTCGGTGGAAGTGTGGAAGACTACTTCAGACAGATCATCGTTTTCTATCTTCAAGTTCCCGTTGTGCCGGAATTGCCCAGTAGGACAGTTCTGTGGACGAGACAGCCTCGCCGTTCCAGTTTATAAAGCATGTGAGTCCATTTGGAGTTGTCTCCCCTTACTAATTTGGTTTGTGTTTCTTTTTATAGAACCCCAAACCAAATTCTTTTTGGTGGGGAGGTGTTACGGACCCGAGCCCGACGTCCGAGCACGGAGCAGTGACGACCGCGCCATCTGTGGGTCAGCTCCCGAAACCCCCTCCAAACGGACGACGACACCTGGTGAGGACGACAAGTACTGGCCACAAGGGCCGGTTTCCAGTCCTGTTTAGCTCACAGCACCGCCGCTGCTGACCTCTGGTGAGGTGGTGCTCAGACTACAATGCCATCTATGGAGTGAATAGGTGGGCGTTTGTGTCTGAGCCTGTAAGTGAGGTGCTGTAGGGTGGCCCAGTTATTGATGATGTGTCTGTTTACAGAGTCGACCTGGGACTGCTGTGATGGAAGTTGAGTGAGTCTACCCAAGGCGGCCGTCTCCATACCTTGTGCTTTGCTGCAGCAGCTGTGAAGTCGTCCCCCGGAAGAACACTGTGGTGTTACCCTGCCAGTGGAGTGGCAGTAGAAGGATTACCCGGGACCGACTGCTGGAGACGATTATCCACTGGGGTATTGAGGACAGGAGAGTGATTTGTGGTATCACACGAGGCTCCTGACTAGGGCGTTACCCTAATATTGCTCGTGGAGTGGCCTTACCAGCGTTGCTGGTCCGGAACCTGCCAGCAGACCTGCTGGACTTGTGGTTGACGGCCTCCACGGCGGTGCCCCCAGTGGACCTGTGTTTTGGCTGACCTGTGGCCAGGGTAGGCTCAGCTTCTCAAAGGATTCGTTGTGAGGCCACGAAAGCACCGAGAGCTTGGATCCAGAGTCTTCAGGAGAAGACGATTGTGTACAGTGTTAATACCCCTCCCCCTGTGTACTCTTTTATTATATTATTTATTGGTGATGGAAACAATTATAATCTTAAGTTCTTAACTTTATTTCCCTTCCCCTTTAAGTTACTTGCGTCACGGATCTCATCCCTTGAAAGCCACTACTGGCTTGGGGTCGGATACAACTTCCTCTAACAACATCAGAGTAAGAACCCCGTTGCGTCCCGAGAGGGCCGTAACATTTCTTTAAAAAATTAAACAAAAAGGAATGAGTTAATTATATACACACATGATAGATAATTTTTATCACATACTCGGTCAAGATTGTGTGTTAAAAGTTATTTCAACTTTGAAAGAAATATTGTTGATCTTGCCTTCGAGTTTAGTTATATGGAGTTACAGTACATAATTAAGTTGGGCGGGTTAAGAAATACATTGCCAGGTTCAATCTCTAAATGAAATGCTATACTGGGTTCAAAGGCCATATATCTACTTGGGGCAATTAAGCATCATATATTTGTTACGCATTTATTTATGAAAGTAGAGTGTATTTGTGTAGAAACAACGAAAGGTGACATAGCAAGATGTAGATGGTACCAGCGTTAGTAATCAAAGAGATAAGTAATGATGACCCATAATGTCCAGAGGATATATAGAGCATTGTTCATGAATCTTACCTATCGATCTAAATTATAAATTACCAACGGTAAAAATATTAGATGTTTGATTTTTTTGGGGGCTTACTGAATATAAGGTGTTTGCTATAATTCAAATTTGTTATAACTGATAAAAAATTACAAGTATTAATTGAATAACATTATTATTTCCCAGGTAGGGCCTGGAAGCTACTTCAACTAGGTAGTTGTTAAGTCGACCGTGCTCTCAGTCACAGCTCAGGATGGAAGCAAGTCGATGAAGAACTCTGTAGGGTAAGGCAGGTCTTAGTCAACAATGGCTTCTCCAATGGTTTCATTGAAGACATCATAAGAAGGAAGGTGAAACGCCATGCAACCTCCAAAGAGACAACTAACACAACACCTGTACCCCCTATTAGACTATTTTACAGGAAGTTCTTTTCCAGAGCTCATAAAACGGAGAAAAGGGTCCTGAAAGATATTGTTAATAGAAACATTATCCCTACAGACAAAAATCAGAAGATACAATTGACGATCTACTATAAAACCAAGAAAACGGCCAACCTACTCATGAGAAACTCTCCAGACACCAAGCAGAACGCTTTAAAAGAGACCAATGTCGTCTATGCCTTTAAATGCCCACTTCGGGACTGTAAGCCTCAAAGAATTCAGTATATAGGCAAGCAAACAACATCTCTTTCCAGGCGATTAACGATGCATAAGCAACAGGGCTCCATTAAGGAACATATAATCTCTTCCCACAACTAGACCATCACCAGAGAAGTCTTAACAAAAAACACGGAAATCATCGATAGATACAGCGATAGCAGGCGGCTAGATATCTGCGAGGCACTACACATTAAGAAGTCGACACCAGCAATCAACAGCCAATTAATGCACAACTATATTCTACCCACTTCAAGACTCCGCACCAATATAGAAGCATCAAGAAATATGGGCCAATAGGTCCTTTACACTTACTTCCATTCTTCCCTTTAACTTACAAAATATTATACCCATTGTTTCGTGTTCTGTCTTGTGTTGAAAGTTTGTTTTCACCTCATCCAAAACTGTTGTAACATATCACCTCACCCAAATGCAGGTATAAAATCGAAGATGTTTATGCTCTGTTCAGTTATAATTGTGTGTGTGTAAACTAAAGTCTTTGAAAATGAAATAAATTTTACAAAAGGCGCTCAAGTGTCGCATCAGACTAGAAGTAAAAATGAATTTTGGAGAATTAATTTTTCAGTTACCATCAACAGTGAAAAAAAATATAAGAAACATTGAGAAAATTCGTGTTAGAATTATTAATCTTACTTTTTCGGTCATATTTAATAATATTTGTCTACAGGAAAGACTGCTACCAAAATATACTAATATATATATATATATATTGTGACGGTAAAGCGTTGGTGTTCGGCTGTTTCAAAAGCTAGGGGCAGGGCCTCGTCACATAATCAAAAAAAAGAGAAAAGTTGGTCCTTTCGTCTGTGGTAAGGTAATGGGAAGACACACAAAACACAAGTATATAAACAATGAAATTTTAATTACTCTAGAAAACAAGACATGAATAAAGGCAATCTCATAAAAATATGCAGGATAAGTCAACAAACGAAATAACATGAATAATCACTTACAAATGAAAAGTTACGCTACGACAAGTAAGTAATAGTGATAGCAAAAAAAATGAGTGCTGGAATACTGGCTTCGAGCTGCCACCTCCCTTAGTACACGAAAGCCAAGGCTTTGTCTACTAGCAAGAGATGTCAACTGCATGGAGCACTGAGATATTTTGACGAGACTGGCGCACTGCAGCCCATACGTCGACTTGTGGCGGTGGCGGAGGGCAGGTGCGACGAGACACCAGCCAATCAGCAACAGGCAGGCAGAGGATGAGCAGTTAGCTGGTTACGGCGGTGGCCAGGTGTGCTGGGTACGATTTGCTCTCTGGGCAAAACGTTTGGCGATACTTGGTGAACGTATCTTGTATATAGTATCTTGTATTTTGACGTAATTATGTAGGGAAGAGCAGGCTCAATCTCTCTTGAAAGAGATTATCGTCACAATATATATATATATATATATATATATATATATATATATATATATATATATATATATATATATATATATATATATATATATATATATATTATATATATATATATATATATATATATATATATATCAGTTGTATATAGTCCTGGGGACCATTCAGGCTTGTTTGTAAATATATATATATATATATATATATATATATATATATATATATATAGATATACATGGGTTGATACAAAAATAATAATGCAAAAAGGTGCTTAAAGGTTATGGATCTCTTGAAGAACACAACAATGGGAAACATTGATGAATGTCACAGACGGGTTCGATCATTGTTGCAAGTCAAACACTTCTTCGAATTCCTCTGAAGTTGGACTAGTGCCCAAGACGCAACAGGCATTTCCCCTCTGAATCGCAACACTGAGGCGCTGGAACAAGAAACTTTTTGCTCTCTGGTCTTTTGTAGCGCTGATCAATTTGTCCCCCAACTCCTTCAGGAACTTCAATGCACATTTTCCCCACGAACCGAGGGTCTCCGAGCCGATCGGAACAAAGCTGTAGCAGTGTGCTAGACCTCTGTATTTAATAATTTTCTGCGATTCCCTGAAAGAAGCAGCACCACCGCTTTCACGTGTGCTGTAGTGGAGGTAGGTACTGGCCAGTGTGGCAGCGCACGTGTAGTCCCATACCACTTGCTTACCATCCTTCCAAGGTAGCAAGGTGACCCCATCAGGGCGCTTCTGAGGGTCGTTAGGTCTGGATAAGTGTGGTTCTCTTTGTGCTGGGCAGCGGGCTGTGGCGAGGCTCCTCTTGATGATGTCGTTGACTTCTTCATGTCTTGCAATTTTACCCTGTGATTTACGACATACCAGACCATGACGACCATATTGGTCTGCCATCGCAGTTCCGCAGATGCACCTATGTTCGGTGAGGATGGGGGCGGCAAGGCGAAGGGCAACTCCAATGCGGAGAGCGTCATGACTGAGGCGAGTTCCCAGGGCTGCATTGGGCACAGCAAATAAAAAATCCCCGGCGTGGGGTGCTGTTACCGCTAGGAGGCGGGCTTTGTTTTCAGCATCAGCGTTGTCAATCATTGATGTGACAGTCTTTTCCATTATGGGGCTATCCCAGTGGGCCTGCTTGTGGTCTTTTGGGACTTGTGGTCGGGGTTGAGGGTGTGCAATGGTGTCCCATTGTCTGGCTGCTTCGATGAACGTTTGATCATGAGTTCCCGCTGTCTCTCTCATACGCTCTGGTAGGATCTGCCCTACCAATTCGTTGGCTGCTGTACATGAGGATAAGAATGCTGGAAGTGCTACCTCAGTTGCCTTTCGTATGCCTATCCCTCCAAATCTCACTGGTAGTGTTGCTTGGTCCCACTGACTGTCATCTAAATCTAGGTTGAGCGCCTTCCTGAATATTGACCTGAGGAGCTCATCATATTGATTTAGAAGTGGGTTGCCAAAAGTTGGTGCACACCTTAAGAAGTATGTTAGCCTGGGCAAGGTAAGGCACTTTGTGAGAAGGTAGAGGGCATCGTGGGAGTCCAAGTCCCCAATTCTCTCTTCCATCCTCTTTAGGTCTCTAAACTTTTCGTCAAGGACTGCAGCAATGGCATTGTGGCCCAGAGGTGCTCCGAGTAGTGTGCTGTCGGTAGGTTTAACGACTGAGGCTTCTGGTAGAACTGATTTCACTGCTCTAATGATTACTTCACTAGATGCAATAATTTCGCACTTGGAGGGGCTAAGAACGAGACCCATGGACTCCCCCCGTGTCTTCACCAGCTGTAAGTCTTCCAGCAGGGAATCTTGTGTGCCTGCCAGAGTGCCATCATCCAGGAACCAGATGTTGAGCTCGCTGGACAGTCTGGTTGTAATTTCTCGAACCGCTATGCAAAAGAGGAACGGTGCAAGTGGGTCACCCTGTTGAATTCCCTCTGCTGAGGTGACTTCATGTTTGCCAAACAGGAGGGTTGAGTCTTTGCTGTAGCCTGCTGACACAAACGGGAGAATGCTTGGGCAATGTTCCTGGACTGCAGTGAGGATTGCTTCCCTTTTGACCGAGTTGAAAGCGTTTTTAAAATCTAATTTTACTACTGCCTGGTCTTCAGTAAGAGAGCTAATGTAGGCTCGTGCAGCATGAGCCGCTGCTTCACAGCCTTGGGGGACTCCAAACCCCAGCTGGTTGGGTTGCAGCATGGTGGCTGCTTCCGTTCGGATACTTCTGACAGCAGCCCTTGCAACTAGGCGGCGAAGGGTATTACCAACGGCAATGGGTCTGATTCCTCCCCCCTTCTTTTTGTATATATATATATATATATATATATATATATATATATATATATATATATATATATATATATATATATATATATATATATATATAACTGAAAACTCACACCCCAGAAGTGACTCGAACCCATACTCCCAGAAGCAACGCAACTGGTATGTACAAGACGCCTTAATCCACTTGACCATCACGACCGGACAAAATGACCGGACAAGTGTGCCCCAAAGAATGAGGTGATTTGGTAAAATGCTATGCCCAAGATTACTATCCGAGTGCCGGCGGTGGGGTGGTTCAAATAGCTTCGGCTATCACTTCCTTATGTCCGGTCGTGATGGTCAAGCGGATTAAAGCGTCCCTGTACATACCAGTTGCGTTGCTCCTGGCAGTATGGGTTCGAGTCACTTCTGGGGTGTGAGTTTTCAGTTGTATATAGTCCTGGGGACCATTCAGGCTTGTTTGCATTTGTGTTCCTCACGTGTGCCCCAAAGAATGAGGTGATTTGATAAAATGCTATGCCCAAAATTACCATCCGAGTGCCGGCGGGGAAGTGGTTCAAATAGCTTCGGCTATCACTTCCTTATGTCCGGTCGTGATGGTCAAGCGGATTAAAGCGTCCCTGTACATACCAGTTGCGTTGCTCCTGGCAGTATGGGTTCGAGTCACTTCTGGGGTGTGAGTTTTCAGTTGTATATAGTCCTGGGGACCATTCTGGCTTGTTTGCATATATATATATATATATATATATATATATATATATATATATATATATATATATATATATATATATATATATATATATATATATATATATATATATATATGTCGTACCTAGTAGCCAGAATGCACTTCTAAGCCTACTATGCAAGGCCTAATTTGCCTAATAAGCCAAGTTTTCATGAATTAATTGTTTTGCGACTACCTAACCTAACCTAACCTAACTTTTTCGGCTACCAATCCTAGCCTAACCTATAAAGTTAGGTTAGGTTAGGTTAGGTAGGGTTGGTTAGGTTCGGTCATATATCTACGTTAATTTTAACTCCAATAAAAAAAAATTGACCTCATACGTAATGAAATGGGTAGCTTTATCATTTCATAAGATAAAAATTAGAGAAAATATATTAATTCAGGAAAACTTGGCTTATTAGGCAAATCGGGCGTTGCATAGTAGGCCGAGAAGTACGTTCTGGCTAATAGGTACGACATATATATATATATATATATATATATATATATATATATATATATTAGTATATTTTGGTAGCAGTCTTTCCTGTAGACATATATTATTAAATATGACCGAAAAAGTAAGATTAATAATTCTAACACGAATTTTCTCAATCTTTCGTACATTTCTTTTCACTGTTGGAGGTAAATCAAAAATCAATTCTCCAAAATTCATTTTTATTTCTAGTCTGACGCGACACAAGCGCGTTTCGTAAAACTTATTACATTTTCAAAGACTTTAGTTTACAAATACACAACTGAATAGAACTTACGCATCTCCGATTTTATATCTACATTTGAGAGAGGTGGATGGGGTGAGGTGGCATTAATAGGGTATTAATTTCATCAACACAAGACAGAACAAGAGGTGGTATTAATAGGGTATTAATTTCATCAACACAAGACAGAACACGAAACAATGGGTATTGAATAGAAGTGATTGTAGAAAGCCTATTGGTCCATATTTCTTGATGCTTCTATATTGGAGCGGAGTCTTGAGGTGGGTAGAATATAGTTGTGCATTAATTGGCTGTTGATTGCTGGTGTTGACTTCTTGATGTGTAGTGCCTCGCAAACGTCAAGCCGCCTGCTATCGCTGTATCTATCGATGATTTCTGTGTTGTTTACTAGGATTTCTCTGGCGATGGTTTGGTTGTGGGAAGAGATTATATGTTCCTTAATGGAGCCCTGTTGCTTATGCATCGTTAAACGCCTAGAAAGAGATGTTGTTGTCTTGCCTATATACTGGGTTTTTTGGAGCTTACAGTCCCCAAGAGGGCATTTGAAGGCATAGACGACGTTAGTCTCTTTTAAAGCGTTCTGTTTTGTGTCTGGAGAGTTTCTCATGAGTAGGCTGGCCGTTTTTCTGGTTTTATAGTAAATTGTCAGTTGTATCTTCTGATTTTTGTCTGTACTGATAACGTTTCTATTAACAATATCTTTCAGGACCCTTTCCTCCGTTTTATGAGCTGTGGAAAAGAAGTTCCTGTAAAATAGTCTAATAGGGGGTATAGGTGTTGTGTTAGTTGTCTCTTCAGAGGTTGCATGGCGTTTCACTTTCCTTCTTATGATGTCTTCCACGAAACCATTGGAGAAGCCATTGTTGACTAGGACCTGCCTTACCCTACAGAGTTCTTCGTCGACTTGCTTCCATTCTGAGCTGTGGCTGAGAGCACGGTCGACATATGCGTTAACAACACTCCTCTTGTACAAGAGGAGTGTTGTTAACGCATATGTCGACCGTGCTCTCAGCCACAGCTCAGAATGGAAGCAAGTCGACGAAGAACTCTGTAGGGTAAGACAGGTCCTAGTCAATAACGGCTTCTCCAATGGTTTCGTCGAAGACATCATAAGAAGGAAAGTAAGTAAGTAAGTAATTATCAAAAGAAGGCACCAAACCGGGAAGGCTATGTAGCACCATCAAGTACGCAAAATAATCAGAGGGCGCTAAATATCACCAAGGATGCCAATACGAGAACAAAAACGCATAAGGCGAACGATATCAAAAGTATCCGAGTCACCAAGAATTCTATCGAAGGACAGGTGACCGCGAGGGGCGGTCGGAAAGCAAGACACACGCTCGTCCTGGAAGTCAGGACATTCAAGAAGGACATGCACGACCGTAAGAGGGACAATGCAACTAGGACAATAAGGAGCAGGGCGGCGCTCCATCAAGTGACCATGGGTTAAGCGAGTATGGCCAATACGCAACCTCGCCAGAGCTGTTTCCCACCGCCGGTTACGGTGGAAGGAGGACGGCCACGAGGAAACACAACATTTAAGAGTACGGAGCTTGTTACCAGTAACAGACAACCAAGAAGCCTGCCAACGGGAAAGGACTGAGGAATGGATAACTGGGTAAAAGTCGGAATACGGAATGCCCTTGCGAGAGATGGGACAAGAGCGGACAGCTTCCTTGGCAGAAGCATCCTCACGCTCATTTAAAGACACACCAATATGGCTGGGAACCCAACAAAACTCAACCGACTTAAATTTACTGTGAACGAGAAACAGCCAATGCTGGATCTCGACAACTACTGGATGAACCGGATTAAAGGACCCGAGAGCCATGAGGGCACAACGAGAGTCAACAACAACCACAAAGGAAGACTGACAACGAGAAAGCAGGAGACGAAGAGCATAGAGAATAGCATAAAGTTCCGCTGTAAAGATGCTAGTCTCCGGAGGCAAGCGACACATATAAGTGCGATCAGGAAAAACAACAGAGTAGCCAACACCGTCCGCTGACTTAGACCCATCGGTGAAGACAGAAACGGAGCGGGAGTGAGAAGAAAAGTGCTCGAGGAAAAGGCGTTTTAGAACCGTAGGAGGGGTAAAAGCTTTAGTGATACGGGTCAAGGATGTACAAAACCGCGGAAGAGGGACCCTCCAAGGGGGCAAAGAAGGAACAACACGAGGAGAAACATCAGAAATACGAACGGAAAGAGAATCCTGTAGGCGAGATAACCGGACAGAAAGAGGGTGATGAAGAGGAACAGGAACCGCAGGAGGGGTAAAAGTTAAAGCACGACAGAGGCGAGAGGAAGGATGTTGCAAGGACCGTGCAAGATAGCGAAGACAGTAGCGATCACGGCGGTCCTGGAGAGACAGGAAGCCAGTGTCAACATACAAGCTAAGGATGGGAGTCGAACGAAAGGCACCAGAACTGAGACGCAACCCAGTATGGTGCAAAGCATCAAGACGGCGAAGAGTAGAAGGAGAAGCAGACGAGTAAGCAGGGCAACCATAATCGAGCTTAGACAGGACGAGAGAGGAATGTAAAGCAAGGAGAGTGCGCCTATCTGCCCCCCAAGAAGTATGGGACAAGACCCGAAGGAGGGTAAGGGCCTTAGAGCACTCAACACGGAGGTAAGAGATATGGGGAGACCAAGACAAACGAGTGTCAAGGAATAACCCCAAAAGCTTCGCGGAATCTTTGTATTCAAGGGGATGACCATAAAGTGACAAAGAGGGACGAAGAACAACCCGTTTCCGCGTAAAAGTCATGGCACAAGTCTTAGAAGTAGAGAACTTGAAGCCATGACCTGTGGCCCAAGACGACACGGCATCAATGGCAAGTTGAAGCCGGCGTTGAAGGAAAGGCGAATCATCACCCTGACAACAAAGGGTAAGATCATCGACATAGAGAGCGGAGAATACACCAGAAGGAAAAGAGGAAAGAAGACCATTGAGGGCAACCAGAAAAAGAGTAGTGCTCAGAACACTACCCTGGGGCACACCTTCGTATGGCTGAAAAGAGGGAGAGAGAGCGGTACCAAGGCGCACCCGAAAGGAACGACGAGAGAGGAAGCTGCGGAGAAAGAGAGGGAGATGACCACGAAGGCCAAAAGAATGAAGTTGAGATAGGATATGATAACGCCAAGTGGTGTCGTAAGCCTTTTCTAGGTCAAAAAGGACGGCAACAACGGAGGTCTTCGCAGCAAAAGCAGTACGAATATAGACCTCCAAGTTCACCAGGACATCTGTCGTGCTGCGGCACTTGCGGAAACCAAATTGAGAAGGGGAGAGGAGGTGATGGTGTTCCAGGAACCACATCAGACGAACGTTAACCATACGTTCAAAGAGTTTGCAGACACAACTTGTGAGAGCAATAGGGCGAAAGTCCTTTGGGGAAGTACCCAGAGACCCCGGTTTGCGAACAGGGAGGACAACGGCATCGAGCCAGTCCTCAGGGACTGACGACGACTCCCAGATCCGATTATACAGACTCAGTAAATACTGAGACGTGCTCGGAGGGAGATGGCGAAGCATCTCATAATGAATACCATCGGAGCCCGCCGCCGTAGAACCGCAGAGGGCCAGGGCAGAACGAAGTTCAGAGAGAGAGAAGGGATCATTATAGGGAAGCTGAAGATGAGTGCAGAAATCTAAAGGACGAGACTCAAGGACAGGTTTACGAAGAAGGAATGATTGGGGAAGATGAAGACCAGAGCTAACAGAAGAAAAGTGGGAACCCAGTTCGGAAGCGACCTGCAACGGGTCCGCCACAAGAGTATCATGGAGGTGAAGGACCGGTGAAACATCGGGAACGAACTTACCCGCTATCTTGCGGATACGCTTCCAGATCTGGGCCAGAGGGGTTTCGGACGTAATTGTTGAGACGTAAGATGCCCAACATTCACGTTTAGCCGTACGGATGGCCCTACGGGCCACCGCACTCGCTTTCCGAAAGAAAAGAAAAGAATCGGTCGTCTGCCTACGGCGGTGCTTCTTCCAGGCTGCACGCTTACAGCGGACAGCCCGAGCACAGTCCGCATTCCACCAGGGAACGCACTTCCGTGGACCCCGAGAGGAAGAGCGAGGGATAGAGCGGAGGGCAGCGTCGAAGACAGTGTCATGAAAAAGGAGGAGAGCGCGAGAGAGGGGCAGAAGGGAGAGGTCAGAGAGAGTAGCACTGAGGGAAAATAGGGTCCAGTCCGCCTTAGCAAACTGCCACCTAGGGAAAGAGAGGGAAGGGCGAAAAGAGAAAAAGGAAACAAGGATGGGGAAATGATCACTTCCATGGAGGTCATCAAGAACCTGCCACGTGAAATCTAAGTAAAGAGAAGAAGAGCAGAGAGAAAGATCAAGACAAGAAAGGGTGCGAGTTCGAGAGTCCAAATGAGTGGGCTCACCAGAATTCAGAAGAGACAGGGTAGAAGAGAGGAGAAACGGCTCAAGGAGGCGACCCCGGGTATTCGTCAGAACGTCACCCCAAAGAGAATGACGACAATTGAAGTCACCCAGCAGGAGCACAGGCTCCGGCAAGGAGTCTAGGAGGTGTTTCAAATCAGGAAGAGAGAGCGGGACACTCGGGGGGAGATAAATGGAACAAACTGTGTACCATTTCCCCACAAAGATACGAGCAGCAGAACAATGGAGAGGCGAAGGAAAAAGTAAAGGAACAAAGGGAACATCAGCCCGAATCAAGAGAGCAGAAGAATTAGAAGCCCCAGCAATGGCTGGGGGGGGGGAGAGAAAGGAATAGCCACGAAAACGACCAGGACGAGCACCAAGCATTGGCTCCTGGAGACAGACACAAAGGGGCGAAAACCGCGAAACCAGAAGTTGGAGTTCGAGGAAATTGGCGTAATAACCTCGAACGTTCCATTGAAGAATGGACAACGACGAGAAGAGAAAGGACAAAAACAGAGAACAAGGAAGAAACAAAGGCGAAAGACCAACAGAGCACGTTAAAGAATATCAGGGTCGGGATCAGGGTCAGCAAAGTCAGGGTTAGGGGGCATGGGTAAACTGAGCAAAGACGGAGGGAAGGAAACGGGAGAACAGATCAGAGGTGGGCGGGCAGGGTCCGGAGGAGGAGGAGACAACGGAGAGGAGCAGTCAAGGACAGCAGCAGGAAGAGGGGGAGTAGAAAGAGGGGAGCGCACCCCAGCAAGAGCAGCAACCGAAAGGGAAGCAGGGGCCAAAGAAACCTCCATAGCAGGAACAGGGGGCGCAAGCACTGAAACGGGAGGGGAAGGAGCAACAGAGCCAGAAGGAGGAGCTGAGGAAGAAAGCGAAGCCTTCTTACCCGCCGGGGAAGAGGAAGGAGAGGATCCAGGATTACGCTTCTGACTTAAAGAGACCGGTGTCCCAGCAACCACGTACCGGGCAACGGATTCCAGTGTCTCAACAGGAGAAGCCGAACGAGAGCACACACGACGGCCGTTAGGAGAGCGATGGACATCCGCCCGCACCGACAGGCGGTGGGGAGAGCCGATAGATGGAGGAAGAGGATGGGAAGGAGGATCGGAGGGGGACGAGGAAGAAGACACAGAAGACACGACAGACCGGGTAGAAGGAAGGGGAACCCCAGACAGAGGATCCTTCGGGAGAGAACCCAAAGGGACAGAGGAGGGGGCAGTGGGCGCATCAGGGTCCAAGGCCCGGAAACGGTTGTGAGTCTGAGGAAGGCGGGAAGGACGAGGAGAGGAAGAGCGCAACACGTGAGCATAAGAGATATTAGCATAAGGCGGGAGCCGGCGAACCTGGCGCCTCGCCTCAGGAAAAGATAAACGCTCCCGGTGCTTCAAGTTGAGGACGGCTGCCTCAAGCTTGTAATGGACACACGCACGGGAGAAGGTAGGATGGGCCTCACCGCAGTTGAGGCAACGAGCCTGGGGAGAAGCGCACTCCGACTTAGAGTGACCTTCGCCACCACACAAAGGACAGAGAGAGAGAGTCCCGGAGCAGCGGAGGGCACCATGCCCAAACCTCCAGCACTTGTTGCAGAGCCGAGGAGAAGGAATGTACTCCTGGACAGAGCACCTGGCACCAGCAAGAATGACAGAGGGTGGAAGGGTCCTACCATCAAAGGTAATCTTCACAACCCGGAGGGGTTGACGGCGACTACCACGAGGGGGACGAGTAAACGTGTCCACCTGGAGAATAGAATGGCCCTGGGCAGCGAGGATATGTCGAATATCGTCGTGGCAGTCGCGCAGGTTCCGAACACCGGTCGCAACATGGGGCGGGAGCAAAATAGTGCCAACACTGGCATTCAACTGAGCGTTCTTCGAGACCCGAACGGGGGTCTCGCCAAGGCAGGATAAGGCAGCCAAGCGGGAAGCAGCATCCTGAGAAGGAGCAGCAACGACACGTGTACCGAGACGAGTGGGGTTGAAAGTAATGGAGGCATCCACGGAATCAATGAGATGTCGATGGAGGGAGAAATCGTCAGGAGGCGCAGAATCAAGAGGGAGGAGATCAAAATATTTGGCCCATGAAGCGGGACCAAACAAGGCTTGATAGGTAGCAGAACTGGAAGGAATCGAGCGAGGGCGGCCGTGACGAGGACGGCGGTGAGAACCCCCAGAGAGAGAGGGGTTAAAAGGCGCAGTAGTTACAACTAGAGAAGGAGCCGCGCCAGGGGACGAGGTAGTCACCACTGGGGGCTTGGGGCTCGACCCAACCACAGAGGAGGGAGGTGAGCCAGAGGAAGGAGTCAGAGAGGCCAAAGGAGGAGCAAGGTCGGGGCCCAATGCAGCGGAGGCTACAGAGCCCGGTCTTCCAATACGGACCGACTCGGGGGCTTGGTCGCCCACCCCACGAGCCTGAGAAGGTAAACCAGAAGAAGCCGAAGCAGGGGTAATCATCTTGACGAAAGAAGAATTCACTCACGAATGTGCCCCCACACCCACCATGGAGCCACAATTAGAGGCAGGACACCCAACAAGAAGCTATCGCCGATCTTGTCGGGGCCTCCTAGGGGTGCGTCGCGAGTATACGCCCCACAAACGCCACCTTAAGAAACCGACAGTCCGTCGAGATCGGGTTCAGTGACGAAGTGGGGATTGACAATAAAAGGTTCCCCTCGCTCTCGACGTCGGGTACTGCAGTTCTACGGGTGCATGAGTATGCCTCCTCAAGCACCCGGGCGTCAAAATAGAAGAAGTCCAAGGGAAGAACCAGAACGAGCAAAAGGTCGGCAGGAAACGGCAAGCAGATAGGAGAAGAGGGGGGAGAAAAACGAAACAGAAGGAAAAGGAAAAGATGCCCAGCAGAATTGGAGAGGACGGCAGCAGGAGCACAAGGCTAGAAAAGGACAGAGGACTGTCCAAAGGAGCATCACACTCCGGCAGCCGCCCACTAAGCCCCCACACGGCGACAACGAGCTGAGCGGGGAGGGGGTCATAAGAAGGAAAGTGAAAAGCCATGCAACCTCTGAAGAGACAACTAACACAACACCTATACCCCCTATTAGACTATTTTACAGGAACTTCTTTTCCACAGCTCATAAAACGGAGGAAAGGGTCCTGAAAGATATTGTTAATAGAATCGTTATCCCTACAGACAAAAATCAGAGGATACAACTGACGATTTACTATAAAACCAGAAAAACGGCCAGCCTACTCATGAGAAACTCTCCAGACACAAAACAGAACGCTTTAAAAGAGACTAACGTCGTCTATGCCTTCAAATGCCCTCTTGGGGACTGTAAGCTCCAAAAAACCCAGTATATAGGCAAGACAACAACATCTCTTTCTAGGCGTTTAACGATGCATAAGCAACAGGGCTCCATTAAGGAACATATAATCTCTTCCCACAACCAAACCATCGCCAGAGAAATCCTAGTAAACAACACAGAAATCATCGATAGATACAGCGATAGCAGGCGGCTTGACGTTTGCGAGGCACTACACATCAAGAAGTCAACACCAGCAATCAACAGCCAATTATTGCACAACTATATTCTACCCACCTCAAGACTCCGCTCCAATATAGAAGCATCAAGAAATATGGACCAATAGGTTTTCTACAAACACTTCTATTCAATATCCATTGTTTCGTGTTCTGTCTTGTGTTGATGAAATTAATACCCTATTAATACCATCTTGTTCTGTCTTGTGTTGATGAAATTAATACCCTATTAATGCCACATCTTGTTCTGTCTTGTGTTAATGCCACATCACCCCTTCCACCTCACTCAAAGGTAGATATATAATCGGAGATGCGTAAGTTCTATTCAGTTGTGTATTTGTGAACTAAAGTCTTTGAAAATGTAATATATATATATATATATATATATATATATATATATATATATATATATATATATATATATATATATATATATATATATATATATATAAGAAGGTACATTGGGTTTGTGAGGGTATATAGCATGGAGTTTACATTCTTGTAAAGCAACTAGTATGTGCAGCGTTTCGTGCAGGTTCTTAATCTAACCGATAATTTTAAGTGGGTATATTCTAGCCAAATTTATAAAATGATAACAAGTACATTACAAGAAAAAAAAATGAGAGAGATTAGTAGGTGTTTTAGCACATCGGTAGCTCTGATTGATAGCACTGACAGCTTGATTGGTAATTTGACAAACATTAATTGGCTCAATACAGGATATTGATAGCATATATAAGACGACAGCAATGATCACAATGGTAAAGTTGTTTGGCTTAGGAACATAAAGATTGGGGGACTTGGTAGCACTAGATACATTACAGTTTTTAAGCACAAGGTAGAAAACTATGTGTTACGGCCCTCTCGGAACGCAACGGGGTCCTTACTCTGATGTTGTTAGAGGAAGATATATGTATCCGTTCCCAAGCCAGTATTGGCTATCAAGGGATGAGATCCGTGACGCAATTAACTTAAAGGGAGTAGGGAAAGAGAGCTAAGAACTTAATATTATAATTATTACCATCACCTATTAAATATATAAAAATCAAACGTGCACAGGGGGAGGGTATTAACACTATACAAGGGGATTAATCCTTCATCGTGGTCTTCTGCTGAAGACGCTGGTGCCACACCACTTGGTGCCGAGTCCTTGGTGCTTTCTTCGTGGCCTCACGACGTGTCCTCTGAGAATGCCGAGCCTACCCGGGCCACAGGTCAGCCAAAACACAGGTCCACTGGGGGCACCGTCGTGGAGGCCGTCAACCACACGTCCAGCTGGTCTGCTGGCAGGTACTGAGCCACCAAGGCTGGTACGGCCACTCCACGAACGATAATAAGGGGTACGCCCTAGACAGGAGTCTCGTGTGATATCACCAATCACCCTCCTGTCCTCAATACCCCAGTGGATGATCGTCTCCAACAGTCGGTCCCGGGCAAATCCTTTCACTGCCACTCCACTGGCAGGCTAACACACCACAGTGTTCTTCCGGGGGGACGACGTCACAACAGCTGCAGCAAACTTCACAGTATGGAGACTGGCTGCCTCGGGTAGACTGACTCCACTTCCATCACAGTGGTCCCAGGTCGGCTCTGTAAGCAGACACGTCATCAATAACCGGGACACTAATACACCACACTTACGGGCTCGGGCACAAACACCTGACGTATCCAGTCCATAGATGGCGCTGTCGTCGGAGCACCACCTCACCAGAGGTCAGGAGCGGCGGTGTTGAGCGCGGAACCAGACTGGAAACTGGTCCTCGAGGCCAGTACACGCTGTCCTCACCAGGTGTCGTCGTCCGTTTGGCGGGGGTTTCGGGAGCTGACTCACAGATGGCGTGGTTGTCACTGCTCCAGGCTCGGACGCTGGATCCGGGTTCGTAACACTATGAAGATGAAATTAGGTACTTTTTGGATTTGTTTTTGAATGAGGCAAAAGTTGGACAGCTTTTCAGGTGGCATTACTTCCAAATTTGCCCAAAATATGCAATAAATGAAAACTGGTTCGATTTCATTCAATCTTTTTTGACGAGTTGTACATAAAAAGAGCTTCATCTGGCCCAAGTCTCAGCATCGAAGCATAAATAGGAAGGGAGAAAAAAAATATTGAAGTAGATGCCAAAATTATTCCAAAATGGTCAAAAACTATTATCAAACACAGTTTTAACTGAAATCATATCTATGACTCTCAGATATCACAATGGCATATGTTAAAAAAGTATTATAATTAGTTTTATTATAAAAAAATTAAGTTAATTTTTTTTCATTTTTTTTTTATCGGACGATTTGCATGAAACTTATACACCGGACTGCACATAAGCCTATCTGTAAGGGTGTCAATTTTGGAGAAAACTGGTTGATGTCAACCTCAGCCACAGATGGCAGCACCTTAGACTATTATTTTCGTATTCATTTTCAAGTAACATAAACGTTCAAATAACTTTTTCATTTTTTATTAAATTTACATGAAACTTAAACCTTATATGTAAAGTGTATGTCTCTAAACACCAACTTAGCGTTTTTTCCTAAGTTCATTTATTGATTTTATAATAACAATAAACATGACATATTTGCATAAATTTTGGGGGGAACTTTGAATATTTGTATTAGAAACTCCCTAAGTTGGGATCCATTATTATATGCTAATGTGTCAGAAACGTGTTATAGAATGATTATATCTGAAAGGTGTGTTTGTTTATTTATACTTGAAAATGTGTAAAACTCGTTGAAAAAAAAAGAATCTCCCTTTCTATTTACGCTGCAGTACTGAAACTTGAAACAATTGCAGCCCTTTTCATATACAACTAGCCAAAAAATATTGGTTGACATTGAACAACTTTTCCAAAATCATTCGAATGGCCCCTTAAAAATATTAGGGAGTGAGTTCCATAGACTAGGTCCCTTTATTTGCATAGAGTGTTTAAATAGATTAAGCTTGACTCTGGGGATATCAAAGAGATATTTTTTTCTGGTGTGGTGATAATGGGTCCTATTACATCTGTCCAGGCAGAGTTTCAGAACAGGGTTTGCATTTAAGTACAGGGTTTTGTAAAGTAATTGACACAAGAGAATGTGTGTGGAGTAAGTTTATGTTTAGTATGTTTAGGGATTTAAACAAGGGGGCTGAATGTTGCCTGAAAGCAGAGTTTGTTATTATTCTGGTAGCAGATTTTTGCTGGGTGATGATGGACTTGAGGTGGTTTTGCAATGGTTGAACCCCATGCACAGATACCATAATTAAGATAGGGAGAGATTAGTGCATAATATAGTGAGAGAAGAGCAGACTTAGGTACATAATATCTGATTTTGGAGAGTTTACCAACTGTGTTTGAGACTTTCTTAGTTATGTGTTGTGTGTGGGTGCTGAAGTTGATTCTCTTGTCTAGGAATAGGCCAAGAAACATTTTATCATTTTTATTACTGATGTTAACATTGTCTATCTGAAGCTAAATTGCATTTGTTGATTTGCTTCCAAATAAGATGTAGTAGGTCTTTTCTATGTTTAGTGTTAGTTAGTTGGTTGACTTTAAGTGGACTTTTTTAATTCATTATTCACAACATTATTTAATGTGCTTGGGTAAGGGTCTGAGTAGATGAGGGTAGTATCATCAGCAAACAATATAGGTTTAAGAATGTTAGAGTCATTAGGCAGATCATTGATGCATATAAGAAATAGGAGAGGTCCTAAGATGCTGCCCTGTGGCACTCCAACGGTTAATGGTAGAGTGGGAGAGGTTATATCATTGATGGCTACACATTGCTGTCTATCACTATGATAAGATCGGATATAGTCCAGGGCAAGCCCTTGGATTTCATTATGATGGAGTTTAAGTGAGAGGTAGTTGTGATTAACAGTATCAAAGGCCTTTCTCAGGTCAATGAAGAGTCCAATCGGAAACTCATTTTTGTCTAGAGCTTAGTAGATTATATCAAGAAGACTAATAATTGCATTATTGGTACTCTTTTGGGCACGGAAGCCAAACTGACAGGGGCTGAGTATGTCGAATTTTACGAGGTATTAATAGAGCTGTTTGTAGATAACTTTGTTTAAATATTTTTGATAGTATGGGTAGGTTTGATAATGGTCTATAAATGTTTATGTCTGCCGAATTGCCTCCTTTAGGAATTGGCGTTACTCTTGCTTTTTTAAAGATATCAGGGAAGGTATGACACTCTAGAGATTTGTTGAACAGCAGAGCTGTTCAACAAATCGATTGTTGGTGGCACAAGGGCATGGGAGGCGCTCTTGTATACAATGGATGGTATTTCACTGATGTTCCCAGTTTTGGTTTTTAGTGAGTGTATGATGGACACAACATCTGTCGGGCTCACTGGTGAAAGGAGAAGATGGTTTGGATAGCTGCCTGAGAGATGTGTTAATGAGAGACTGAGTCTGTGGAATTTTTCTGGCAAGGTTAGCACCAACCAATGAAAGGAAGCTATTAAATTCATTTGCCATTTCTAAATCAGTTGCAGGTGTATAGCCACCCAGTTTTATCTGCTTGTTTAGTTCCTAGGATGTTAGAGATGGTTTTCCATGTGCTTTTTATGTTGTCTTTTGCTTCTTTGAATCTATTCTTATAAAAGGAAAGTTTCGCTTTTCTTATGATACTGGTAAGCATTGATGAGTACCTTTTAACTACTTATTTTGTAACTAGGCCAATCCTAAGTTTCTTTCCATATTCAGGTTTCTTGTTGATTGATTTGAATATGCCACTTGTGAGCCACGGAATGTTTATTCTTTTATCGGTTACTTGCTTTGGTAAGGAGGGGACAATAAGTGTCGTAGAGCCTTAGAGTTTTGGAGAGGAAGAGATTAGCTAATGAATTTATATCCTGTGTATTATTGAATTCAAATTCCCAGTTAATATTGTGAAGAGCATTTGAGAGGTGCCTATAGCTGCTTCACTGTGAAGCCTGAATGTAAGTTTCTTGCTTTCTGGTGTTGTTATGTCCATGTTTGCTCTGACGAAGGTAGGATAGTGGTCAGTTGTTCTGTCATAGGTTATACCAGATGTAAGGAGAGCTGTTATGTTAGTCCATAAGTGATCCAAGGGAGTGGCAGATGTTTGAGTGACTCGGGTGGGCTTTGTGATTGTGGGGATTAAAATACTGGAGTTCATGCTGTTAAGGAAAAAGTCGACTTGAGGGCTATTTTGTTGACCCAGGTCAATATTGAAGTCTCCTCCTAAAATGATGTGATTTTTGTTGAGATTGTTGTTTATGATAAGATTCCTTAGGTTATCTGAAAATGAAGCTATATTAGTATTGGGAAATCTTTCGATAGTCAAGGAGGATATAGGGATTTACTTGAGAACTGGGCAAAGGTATATTCACAATAGTCATCTCTATCACTAATGACACTATTGCAGATGAAGGTATCTTGGTAATATATAGCTGTCCCACCTCTTTTTTTATTAGGCCTACAGTTGTGAATGGCTTTATAACCAGTTAAGTTATAGAGTTGAGTTCTTTTTTTACTTAGCCAGGTTTCTGTTAAAATAATGAATGATAATTTAGTACCTAGTGCTGTGAGTAGTGCATTTATATCATCAAAATGTTTACCAAGTGATCTGACATTTTGGATGTAAACTGATAAGGAGGTGCTATTTTGGAGTTTGTTTATTGCTTATTATCAATAAACATAAACATAATAATAAATTATTATTTGTTTATTGTTTATTTATCACCTGCCATAATGATGATAAATAGGCTGATTGGTGTAGATATGAGACAGAAGATTTAGATCAGGATCAATATCAGTATGCATGCAGATGCAATGGGGTCTCAATACAATAAGACAAGTAATTACAGAACAGTTAAATACAAAATTTGCTGTAAATATAAAGTAACTATAGCAAAACACAACAATAAATGCAAATACAATATAATAGAAACAATTAGAATTAAAATAAAGATCACCGTAGATAGCCAGGAAGGATACAGAAGTTAGATAAAAAGATAAAAAAACAAAATCAGTAAGGACTGAAACGATTAATGTATAATAAAAAATAATAAGACAAATAATAATTATAAAGTAAAATAATGTTAAAGATAATTAACTTTAAATAGCTTAGTTATGATCCTATAATTAGTATGAACTTAAGAAAACAAAATGAGCTCAATTAATTAATTCCAATAAATGACATTCAAATCAAATTACAATTAAATTTAAAAATAACAGGGTAAGGGTATACATATGAATAAGATTTTACTATGATATTGAGGTAGATGCTTATATAAGTATATGGAAACTTTACTGATTAGTTAGAAACTTTTATGGATGAGAAAGCATTTGGTAACCGATAAGTCAAAGATAACAGTTTGGACAAGGTTAGGATAGATTAGGTTAGGCTCAGTCACTCATGATTTATTTTCAGTATTGGCATTGGGTGGATTCTGGTTTTTAGACATACCACAATCATTAAAGCAGGCCAGTAGTTGTTGGTCACACCTAATTTCATATCTTTTCCCCTGTTCTTTCCTTCTTAACAATGATCGTTCTGTTCGTTGTGTAGCTTTGCTTGATAACACTAGGGTTTTGTTTGTGAATTTGACCAAGCCTGAAGAGGAGGGATTCACGCTGCTTGGTAAGGCACTCATTTAACTTAAGGCGTTGTTCACACTCCACTCACAGTTTCTATTAAGACATACACTTATTTCTTAAACTAGTATATTATTGTTGATACATATTAATGTGTGGTTTTACACTACCAACAATGGTTTCACGGAAGATTAAAGGCTATAACTAAGCTTTTACAACCATGGAGTTGACGCTACTCACCATGAGGTGAGTAGCCTCTTGCTTATTTGTGTGTGAGCGAGTGTGGCATTGCAATGTTGTGGCGACAGTGTGATCACACACTCCTCTCATAGTGCCAAGACCCGTCAATAACTTAAATCAAGTGTTTTACTGTTGCTGCACACTGTACGTGCAGTTTACAACGCCAATCAGGTCCATAGATGTTAAACAGTGGCAAATAAAGCAGATTGAACTTCCTGGAATATCCTCATGGTGGAAGAGCAATATTTACTACTGTTGTGACAGCGTTTGGACACTGATGCAATCCATTCAAAGCGAGCATCATTTACCCCGCCTTTTTTATTGATCCATCTATACTATATTTAACCAAATATATTTGGCTAAACAATTATTTATTACGTATATATATTTATTTTGGCATATTACAATGATATGCTTATAGCTTTTAGATGAAATTACATATCTTGATATGGATTTATTATGAAGGCTTTCCTGATATGGAGTTCACAAAATGGTCGTTTTATGGTGGCTTGACATTCTCTGTCTCGAGAGAACTTGGCTTATTATATAAATAGCCATGCCTGGCCCTTGTGCTTTCATCGACCATTATTAAGACATGTTATGCTATAATGTTGGTGGAAAAGTTTCCACATCAATGAGTATGTCGTAGTGGTCAAGTAGCCGTGATAGGCACGATCTTCCAGCTCTAAATCCATGTTAGCCTGGGTTGTGAAATACATTAGTCTCCATAACACTGGTGACCTGACTCCTGATCATTCTCTCAAATACTTCGATTGTGAGATGTTAGTGCAACTGGTCTATAATTCTTTGCCAATGTTTTGTTCCCTCCCTTGTGTAGCGGGGCTGTGTGATGATGTAAGCGCATCTGGTATCTCTCCCATTACTTATCTACTGACTTTTAAATTCTTTGTCGAACCGGGCCTTGAAGTTGAGGATGGAGGTAGCTTGACAACTTCCTCTTTTAAATTATTCCACTTGTTAACTACCCATGCATGATACAGGTTCTTTCTTACGTCCCTTAGCTCATTTACATTTCCAGATTCCAGCTATGTTCTCTTGTCCTGCTATATCTCAAATTGAAGAGGCTATCGTTGTCCTCCTTATATCCACCCCCCCCCAGTATCTTGTAAGTTGCGATCATATCCCTTCTGTTTCTTCTGTCTTCTAGGGGTTGTGAGATATACTTCCATTAGCCAATACTCGCAGCTTTACCCTCTTACCTCTTACACCAATCTTTTTGCAAACTTTTGTACTTTTTCCGTGACTATGTTTCACAAGGTGTTGATTCCATAGAAGTGATGCATATTCCAGTATTGGTCTAACAAAAGTTTTGTAGATTGTTTTGAAGGACTCCTTATGCAGTTTGCTAAACAATATTTTTATATTTACCAGTGTCATATATGCTGCCTATGTTATCCTGTTTTTGTGTTCCGGTGTTAGCGTCGGAATTATATCCACTCCTAGCCGCCTCCGGCGGCAACAATCAAATCAAATCCAAAATCCTTCATTTTCTTTCTGATTCCTGAATATCTTTCTGATATTCCTTCGCCCTAATGTGCAGATACCTTCTGGTCTCCTCTCTTTCTTTTCGATCTTCATTACTGTACACATGTTGCGATTGAATTCCAGTAGTCATTTGTCTGACCACTCTTGGAGCTTGTCAAGGTCCTCCTATAACTTTTTACAGTTTACATATCTTTTCACGTCATCATTATCTGTTTTAACAGTCGTTATCTACAAACATTGACATGTCTGAACTCATTTCCTGGGGGTAGGTCGTTAACATAAATGAGGATCAGCAGCAGTCCCAGGACACAGCCTTGTGTCACCTCACTTGTTGCATTTCTCCAGTTTGAAACTTCCTCTCTGACTGTGACTGCTTTCTGTCCTTCAGATATTCCCTTACACAGTTCACTGTTTTCCCAGTTGACCTAGACTGTTTCTCCATCTCATACAACAGTCATTCGCGGGGAACAGTGTCAAATGCAATTTTAAAGTTTTTAAAAATAAAATCTACCGAGGCTTCTTATTCCTATCACATTTTAATAACCATGTCAAAAAACTCAGTTAAGTTTGTTAAGCACGACTTTCCTTCTAAATTCCATGCTGATTTTTTCTCACATAGTCGATTCTTTCAAGATACTCCTCCGTTCTCAACCAAATTACTTTCACCAGCACTTTACAAGGAATACATTGTACCAGTTGATTGATAGTTGAGAGGCAGGACCAAAGAGCCAAAGCTCAACCCCCTCAAGCGCAACTAGGAGAGTACATTGTCAGTGACACTGGTCTGTAGTTTACTGCCTCCTTTCTATCCCTTTTGTTGAATATTGCAACTACGTTTGCCTTTTTCCTGACATCTGTAAGACTTCTTATCTCAAGCATTTTATTAAAGATTTTAGATGACAGGTGACAGTATTTCTGCAGCATCTTTCAGCAGCCATGGCAAGGCTAGGTCTGGCCATATGATTTTGTCATATAGTTCCCCATCATTTTGTTTTCACTTCTTCCACAGCCACTACGATGCCATCCAGCATTTCCTCTTCCTTTGGTCTCTTGCAGTCTTGGTCTCCACGCTGGTTTTAATGTAAAAACCTAAAATCTTCATTGAGTTCCTCACATACCTCCTTATTAATGTCTGTAAGAGCTCCCCTTGTTTTTTCAATCTGAGTACATGGTCTCGCACTTTCGTTTTTCTCCTTAAATGCCTATAGAATAAAGGCATATATATTCTATAGGGGGCTGTGTAGCCAATATAGATTGACATATGTATGACATATGTACGTTTACGCGCATTTAGTGTTTATATGGTTAACTAGTGTACCACTGAATGCCATAGTATCCCAGCAATGTCACATTTTTTGTAAGTATTTTGCTGTTCATTCACACTCTCTCTGCCTCCTTTAGACATATTGTTCTCAAATGTATTTCTTCAAGGTATGGTAACCAGAAATTCTTTATACAAAAAATAGAAATTTTTTTCAATAATTATACCTATGAACCGAGTATTTTTTAGGTAATAAATCATTTTAACTAACATACAAGTCAGTCACACACTACCTAACATAAGTGAAAAACACTTTTCTTACTATCTCGCCTACTCTCAGCCCATCTTCCGATTATGGGGAGGTAAATATAACAGCACAAGTAAGCAGGCGATGAGTCACAATAACGTGGCTGAAGTATGTTGACCAGACCACACACTAGAAGTTGAAGGGACGACGACGTTTCGGTCCGTCCAGGACCATTTTCTAGTCGATTGAGAATGGTCCAGGACGGACCGAAACGTCGTCGTCCCTTCAACTTCTAGTGTGTGTGGTCTGGTCAACAGCACAAGTAAGTGTAATTATGTACTATTCCTAGCAGTCAGGAATTGTACTTATTTTCACTTAATACTAAACCGTACTGTCAAATATATTGTGAATATTTGAGTTTACATTAAAAGCTGAATAGAAAACCACGACCTAACTTAACCTTCTTTGTGTGTGAGGACAAGCAATTTATTGCGTCGTAATTACAATTAGTACTTAACCTATAGCTATATTGATATTACAATTTTATAAATCTAATAAAACAAAACTAAAATACTTCAATCAATTGTAAAGTAACTCAGGATTTTTCAATTTTTTTTATAAAATCTCTATTGTTTAATAAAACTGAAGAAAATTCAAAATATTTAAAACTTTTATATAGAGAATAGCACTGAAAACTTCATCCTAAAATTCTGAGTGTCTTAACAGAAAACGAGGAGAACCCTCGTTTTCACTGGTCAGGACCCTAGCCCTCAACCCTCTCCTCTGGTCAGGTCCGCAGCCCTAAACTCTCTCCACACATCAGGTTCCCACACCACAACCCTCTCCACTGTTCAGGTCCCCAGCCATCAACCCTCTCCTCTGATCAGGTCGACAGCCCTCATCCCTCTCCACTGGTCAGGTTCTCACACCTCAACCCTCTCCACTGGTCAGGTTCCCACACCTTAATCCTCTCCACTGGTCAGGTTCCCAGCCCTCAACCGTCTCCACTGGTCAGGTCCCAAGCCCTTAACCCTCTCCTATTCAATTTATTTGGGAGCGAGTTCATTCCCTAGGTCCCTTTATAGAGTGTTTACACAGATTAAGCTTGACTCTGGGGATATCAAAGAGATATTTATCACTGGTATTACTGGTGATAAAGCGTCCTATTACATCTGTCCATGAAGAGTTTCAGAGCAGGGTTTGCATTTAAGTACAGGGTTTTGGAAATGAATTTGACACAAGAGAATGTGTGGAGTGAGTTTATGTTTAGCATGTTTAGGGATTTAAACAAGGGGGCTGAGTGTTGTCTGAAGGCAGAGTTTGTTATTATTCTGATAGCAGACTTTTGCTAGGTGATGATGGACTCGAGGTGGTTTGCAGTGTTTGGACCCCATGCACAGATATCACAGCCCTCCTATTGTCAAGTTCCCAACACTCAACCCACTTCATTGTTCAGGTCCCAGGCCCCCAAGTCTGGTAAGGGCCCAAGCCCTCAACTCTCTAGACTGGAAAGGTCGCCAGCACTCAACCCTCTCCACTGGTCAGGTCCCCAGCCTCCATTCCTCTCCTCTGGTCAGGTCTCGATACCTCATCCCTCTCCACTACTCAGGTCACCAGCCCTCAACCTTCTCTACTGAACAGGTTCTCAGCAATCAACCATCTCCAATGCTCAGGTCCCAAGCTCTCAAACGTCTCTATTGTTTAGGTCCCAGGCCCCCAACTCTCCTCTGGTAAGGTCCCAAGACCTCAACCCTCTCCACTGTTCAGGTCTCCGGCCCCCAACCCTCTCCTAAGGTAAGGTCCCAGGCATGAAACCCTCTCCACTGGTCAAGTACTCCTGCCGCCATCCCTCTCCACTGGTCAGGACCCCAGCCCTCAACCGTCCCCACTTGTCAGGTCCAAAGCCCTCAGCTATCTCTACTGGTCAGGTTCCCAGCCCCCAACCCACTCCTCTGTTAAGGTTCCCAGCCCTCAACCCTCACCACCGGTCATGACCCCAACCCTTAACCCTCTCAACTCGTCAGGTCCTCAGCCCTCAACACTCTCCATTGGTCAAGTCCGCAGCCTTCATCCCTCTCCACTGCTCAGGTCACCAGCCCTCAACTCTCTCTACTGGTCAGGACTTCAGACCTCAACCCTCTCCATCGGTCAGGTGCCAAGCCCTCAACCCTTTCCATCGGTCAGGAACCAAGCTCTCAACCCTCTCCACTGGTTTGGGCCGAACCCCTCAACCTTCTCTAATGGTCAGGTCCCTAGTCTTCAACCCTCTCCAATACTCAGGACTCCAGCCCTCAACTCTCTCCACTGGTCAGATATCAGCCCCCAACCCTCTCCACTGGTTAGGACTCTAGCCCTCAACCCTCTCCACTGGTCAGGAATCCAGCCCTCAACCCTCTCCACAAGTCAGAGCCTCAGTCCTCAACCCTCTCCACTGGTCAGGACTCCAGCCCTCAACCCTCTCCACTGATCAGGATTCCAGCCCTCAACCCTCTCCACTGGTTAGGTCCCCAGCCCTCAACCCTTTCCCCTGGTCAGGTCGCCAGCCCTCAACCCTCTCCACTGGTTAGGTTCCATGCCCTTAACGCTCTCAACTGGTCAGGTCTTAATTCCTCAACCCTCTCCACTGATCAGGATTCCAGCCCTCAACCCACTCCAATAGTCAGGTCCCCATACCTCAACTCTCTTTACTGGTCAGGTCCACAACTCTCAACCCTCTCCTCTGGTCTGGACTCCAGCGCTCAACCCTCTCTACTGGTCAGGTCCCCAGCCATCAACTCTCTCCACTGATCAGGTCCCAAGCCCTCATCCCTATCCACTGGTCAGGTTCCTTGCCCTCAACCCTCTCAATTTGTCAGGACTCCAGCCCACAACCCTCTCTACTGGTCAAGTCCCCAGCTCCTAACCCTCTCCACTGGTTAGGAATCAAGTACTCAACCCTCTCTACTGGTCAAAACGCCAGCACTTAACCCTTGCCACTGGTCAGGTCCCCCAGCCCTTAACCCTCTCCACTGGCTAGGTCCCTAGCTCTTAACCCTCTCCACTGGCTAGGTCCCTAGCCCTTAACCCTCTCCACTGTTCAGGACTCTAGCCCTCAACCCTCTCCACAGGCCAGGTCCCAAGCCATTAACCCTCTCCACTGGTCAGGACTCTAGCCATCAACCCTCTCCACTGGTCCGGTTGCCAGCCCTCAACCTTCTCCACTGGTCTGGTTCCCTGATCTCAACCCTGTCAACTGGTCAGGTCCCAATCCTTAAACTCTCTCTTCTGGTAAGGTTCCAAGCCCCTCAACCCTCTTTACTGGTCACGTCCCCAGCCTTCAACCCTCTCCAATAGTCAGGACTTCAGCCTTCAACACTCTTCACTGGTCACGTCCCCAGTCCTCAACCATCTCTACTTGTCAGGTCTCCAGCCCTGAGCCCTCTACACTGGTCAGGTAACCAGCCCTCAACCCTCTCCACTGGTCAGGACTCCAGCCCTAAACCCCCTCTACAGGTCAGGTCCCCAGCCCTCAATCCTCTGCGCTGGTTATAACTCTTGCCCTCTATGCTCTCCACTGGTCAGGTCCCACAGCCCTCAACCCTATTTACTGGACAGGACTCCAGCCCTCAACCCTCTCCACTGGTCAGGTCCCCCAGGCCTCATCCCTCTCCACTGATCTTGTCTTCAGTCCTTAACCCTCTCCACTGATCTTGTCTTCAGTCCTTAACTCTCTCCACTGGTCAGGTCCCCATCCTTCAACCCCCCTCCACCGATCAGGTTCCCAGCCCTCAACCCTAGCCACTAGTCAGGTCTATAGACCTCATCTCTCTCCACTGAGCAGGTCCCGAGCATTAAACCCTCTCCACTGGTCAGGTCCCAAGCCCTCAAACCTCTCATCTGTTCAGATTCCAAGTTCTAAGCCCCCTCGACTGGTTAGGTCCAAGCCCTCACTTCTCTCTACTGGTCACGTCACCAGCCCTCAACCCTCTCCACTGGTCAGGTCCCCATCCCTAAACCCTGTCCACTGGTCAGGTTCCCTGCCCTCAACTCTTTCCTCTGGTAAGGTCACAAGCCCTAAACCCTCTCCTCTAGTCAGGGTTCCAGACCTCAACCCTCTCTACACGTCAGATCCCCAGCTTCCAATCCTCTCCACTTGTCAGGACTCCAGCCCTCAACCCCCTTCACTGGTCAGATCTCCCGCCCTTAACCCTCTCCACTGGTCAGGACTCCAGCCTTCACCACTCTTCACTGGTCTGGTTCCGAGCCCTCAACCCTCTCCTCTGGTCAGGATTCCATCCCTCAACCCTCTCTACTGGGTAGGTCCCAAGTTTTCAACCCTCACCACTAGTCACGACTCCAGCCCTCAACCCTATCCAATGGTCATGTCCCCAGCCCTCAATCCTCTCCACTGGTCAGGTCCTAAACCCTCTACCCTCTTCACTGGACAGGACTCCAGCAATTATCCCACTTCACTGGTCAGGTCCCCAGACCTCAACCCTCTCCACTGGTCATGTCCCCAGCCTTCAATCCTCTCCCGACTGGACAGGTCCCAAGCCATCATCCCTCTCTACTGGTTCGGTTCCCCTGGTCTCAATCCTCTCTCTATTGGTCAGGTTCTCTGTCTTTAACCATCACTACTGGTCATTTCCCAAGCCATCAACCCTCTCTACTGGTTAGGTTTCCTGCTCTCAATCTGTCGGAAAACCTGACACCATTTACTAATATTAAATACAATAGGCAGATAATATTGCTGCTGTTGTATACATAAGTTAACCCATAGAAAATGTAGTTTGTAGTGGAATTTTCCATCAATAGAAAACGGGATATCATTGCCACATAGCGCTATAAATTCACCAGCTATTCTGTTGGGAATTATTGTTAATACAGTAGTCTTTGGACTTATAATAACATAAAAACATCTCATATGAATTACCTTAATTATCTGTACCAAAATAGAGTAAATGGGACCCTTCTATCACTTATTGACATCTGGACAAGGAGAGCTAGGCGTCAGTGGTGGGAGGTCAGCCATTGTATAAGATCAAGTCGCTGTGGAGCCAATTCAGCTTCAATAATTCCCTTGGACGAAGTGTTACGGAGATCAAATTAATGCTTCTACCATCATCAACACGCAGTCCACATCTATACACGGGAAGTGTCTTACCGAAACCCGGTTTATCTAATTATTTCTGGCCAGTTAATGTTAAGTAGATGTAGGGCGAACCGATTAGGACACTAGACAAGCCACTAAACCCAGGTAATTAATCCTTGGTTCATATCTAATAATGTAACAGTGTTTTCTCTGATAAAGCAGTCATATATTAGGATTCCGGCTTACAGCTAGTGCCCTTTGACAGGAAAAAGAAAAGGAAGCAAGAATTAATTTTGGTACATCAGTTACTAGAGAGTTAGAAGCAAGCCTCACACGAGGATTATTTGGTGTCTACATCCTAGTTATACCTGGTGGATAAAGCCTGCTGTACAATAAAATAAGGCCTCTAAATTTATTTACTAATACATGTAGTTTAATTAATACTGTAGTTTGATTAGCTGCATATACTTAAATTTAATATAACCCCCCCCCCCCCCCGCTAATATGTATGGATCGATTTGTGAGACTATTGCAGGTATACAATTCACTACACATCATATAAATTGCTATCGAAATATATAAATTAACGTATCTTTAAATTCTATATAAATTCATATAAATTAAATAAATATAAATCTCATAGATCGGTTCCCACATAACCCTCTCTATTGGTCAGGTTCCCTGCCTTCAACCATCACTACTGGTCAGGTCCAAAGCTCTCAGCCCTCTCAACTGGTCAGGGCCCCAGCCCTCATCCCTCTTTACTGGTCAGGTCCCCAGCCCTCAACCCTCTCCACTTATCAGATTCCAATCCCCCAACTCTATCCACTGGTCAGCTTCCCTGCCCTCAACCATCTCCCCTGCTCAGGTCCTCAACCCTCAACCCTCTACACTGGTCAGGTCCCCAGCCCTCAACCGTCTCTACTGGTCAAGTCCCTAGCTCCCAACCCTCTCCACTTGTCAGGACTCCAGCCCTCAACCCCCCTCCTCTGGTCAGGACCCCAGCGTTCAAACCTCTCCACAAGTCAGGTCCGAAGCCCTCCACCCTCTCCACTGGTCAGGTACCTAGCCCTCAACCCTCTCTACTGGTCAGGTCGCCAGCCCTAAACCCAATCAACTGGTCAGGTCGACAGACCTCAACTCTCTCCACTGGTCAGGTCTCCAACCCAAAACCCTCTCCACTGGTCAGATCCCCAGCCCTCAACCCTCGTCACTAGTCAGGTCCCCAGCCATCCACCTTCTCCACTGGTCAGGAATTCAGCCCCTCAACCCTCTCCACTGGTCTTGTCCCCAGATCTCAACCCTCTCTCTGACCAGGTCCCAAGCCCTCAAACCTCTCACCTGGTATGGTTCCAAGCCCTAAACAACCGTCCACTGCTCAGGTCCCAAGTCCTCAACCCTCTCCACTGGTCAGGTCCCCAGCCCTCACCCATCTCCAATTGTCAAGACTCCAGACCACAATCCTCTCCACTGGTCAGGTCCCCAGCCCTCAGCCCTGGTCCCCAGCCCTCCCCCTGAAGTCCTGATCTTCACTGATCAGGACTCTAGCCTTTCAATATCACCACTTGTCAGGTCCTCAGCACTCAACCCTGTCCACTGGTCAGGTCCCAAGCCCTCAACAATTTCCACTGGTCAGCTAGGTCCCCAGTCCCTCAACCCACTCCACTGGTCAGGACTCCAGCCCTCAACCCTCTCCACTGGTCAGGTCCCCAACCCTCAAACCTCACCACTGGTCAGGTAACCAGCCCTAAATCCTCTCCACTGGTCAGGTCCTCAACCCTCAACCCTCTTCACTGGTCAGGTACCTATCCCTCAAGCCTTACTTATTATTAGGTACCTAGCCCTCAAGCCTCACTTATTATTAGGTACCTAGCCCTCAACCCTCTCCACCGATTAGGTTCCCTGCCCTCATCCCCCGCCACTGGTCAGGTCCACAGAACTCAACTCTCCCCACTGATCAGGTCCCAAGCCCTAAACCCTCTCCACTGGTAAGGTCCCCAGCCCTCAATCCTCTCTACTGGGTAGGTCCCCAGCTACCATCCCTCTCCAATTCTCAGGGCACCAGCCCTCAACACCCCCTTCATCGGTCAGGTCCCCAGCACTTAACCCTCTACACTGTTCAGGACTCCAGCCCTCAACCCTCTCCACTGGTCTGGTACCAAACCCTAAACCCTCTTTACTGGTCAAGACCCTAGACCTAATCCCTCTCCACTGGTTAGGTCCGAAGCCCTCAACCCTCTCCACTGGTCAGGACTCCAGCCCTCAACCTTCTCCACTTGTCATGTCCTAAGGCATCAACCCTTTCTACTGGTCAGGTCCCCATCCCTCAACCTTCTCCACTGGTCAGGTCCCCAGCTCCAAACCCTCTCCACTTGTCAGGACTCCAGCCCTCAACCCTCTCCACTGGACAGGTCCCAAGCCCTCAACCCTGTCCACTGGTCAGGTCTCAAGCTCTCAACCCACTCTACTGGTCAGGATTCCAGCCCTCAACGCTCTCCATTGATCAGGTCACCATCCCTCAACCTTCTCCACTGGTCTGGACTCCAGCCCTCAACCCTCTCCACTGGTCAGGTCCCAAGCTCTCAACCCTCCCCACTGGTCAAGTCCCAAGGCCTCAACCCTGTCCACTGGTCAGGTCTGAAGCTCTCAACCCACTCTACTGGTCAGGATTCCAGCCCTCAACGCTCTCCATTGATCAGGTCACCATCCCTCAACCTTCTCCACTGGTCTGGACTCCAGCCCTCAACCCTCCCCACTGGTCAAGTCCCAAGGCCTCAACCCTCTCCATTGGTCAGGTCCCCATCCCTCAACCCTCTCCACTGGTCAGGTCCCAAGCTCTCAACTCTCTCCACTGGTCAGATCCAAAGCCCTCAACCCTCTCCAATGGTCAAGTCCCAAGGCCTCAACCCTCTCCATTGGACAGAACTGCAACCCTCAACTTTCTCCACTAGTCAGGTCCCAAGCCCTCAACCCTCTTCACTGATCAGGAGTCCAGCCATCAACCCTCTCTACTGGTAAAGTCTCCAGCTATCAACCCTTTCCACTGATCAGGACTCCACCCCCACAAATCTCTCCAGTGGTCAGGTCCCCAGCCCTCAACAATCTCCACTGCTTAGGTCCCCAGCCCTCAACCCATTCCACTGGTCAGGTCAAAAGCCCTCAACCCTCTCCACTATTCAGGACTCCAGCCCTGACCCCTCTCCACTGATCAGTTCCCCAGCCTACACCTTCTCCACTGGTCAGGTCTCCCAGCCCTCCACTTTCTCCACTGGTCTGGTCTCTAGCTGTCAGAAAACCCGACACCATTTACTAATATTACATTCAACAGGCAGATAATATTGCTGCTGTGTTGTATAAACAAGTTACTCATAGAAAATATAGCTTGTAGTGGAATTTTCCATCAATAGAAAACGGGATATCATTGCCACGCAGTATTAAACATTCACCAGCTATTTGTTGGGAATTATTCTTAAATACATTAGTCTTTGGACTTTTACCATCATAAAAACATTTTATTTTAATGAACTTAATTATCAGTATCAAAATAAAGTAAATGTGACCCTTCTATCACTTACTGACATCTAGACAAATAAGCCAGTAGAGTGAGGAAGAAGTGGTCAGCCATTGTTGTTAGACCAGAGACGTGGAGCAAATTCAGCTCCTATAAATTCTCTTGGACGAAGTGTTATGGAGACCAACGTTCTGACATCATCAACACGCTGTCAACAATCACAAGGGAAGTGTTTTTCCAAAACCCGTTAATCTAATCATTTTTGGCCATTAATGTTAGGTAGATATTGGGCGAACCGGTGAGAACACAAATGAGCGACTCAATAAAGGTAATTAAGCCTTGGTCCTTATCATATCTATTGTACAGTGTTTTCTCTGATATAGCTGTCATATATTAGGATTCTGGCTTTTCAGCTAGCGCCCTTTGAAAGGAACAAGAAGAGGAAGCAAGACTTGATTCATCAGTTACTGGGTGATGGAAGCTAGCCTCAAACGAGGATAATTTGGTGTCTACGTCCTAGTTATACCTGGTGGACTAAGCCTGCTGTACAATAAGATAAGGAACCTCCTCAATGTATACCAATATATGTAGTTTTATACTCTAGTTTGATTGGCTGCATATATATAAATTTAATATAAACCCCCCCTAATGTGTCAGGATTGATTTGTGAGATTATTGCAGAAATACAGTCCACTTAACATCATACCAATTGCTATTGAAATATATAAATTAACGGAAATATAAGTTCTATATAAATTCATATAAATTAAATATAAATCTCACAGGTCGGTTTCCACATTATTTGGTCCTTCGAAACCGGATTATTTGGTCCTTTGAACCGAGATTATATGGTCATTATATAGGAGCCGGTCGGCCGAGCGGACAGCACGCTGGACTTGTGATCCTGTGCTCCTGGGTTCGATCCCAGGCGCCTGCGAGAAACAATGGGCAGAGTTTCTTTCACCCTATGCCCCTGTTACCTAGCAGTAAAATAGGTTCCTGGGTGTTAGTCAGCTGTCATGGGCTGCTTCCTGGGGGTGGAGGCCTGGTCGAGGACCGGGCCGCGGGGACACTGAAAAAGCCCCGAAATCATCTCAAGATAACCTCATCATCGAGCCGGATGATGACTATTTGGTCATCTTTGTACTGGATGAACCAGTTAACCAGTGGATTCATTAAGTACACGGGTACTAGTGCAGTGCGATTTGTACAATAACAATACAAAGCCAGTCAAAGACCGGCAGCGTAGCCTCAAAGAGCTCACGACCCCCTCAGCTCAGTCCAGCCTCATCAGCGGTTTCATGGTCACCCACAGATTTGGTGGGTTATTATTCCGTGAAATGACAGCGCTTATATTGAAGCCAGCCAAATTAGTGGCTGTGTCCTCGCAAGATTGTTCACAGATTTCGTGGTGTTAATTTCGCGAGAGATTATCCATGAATTTTGTGGAGTTAATTTCGCGACGTCACTAATAATATTTAATACTTCTTGATAATATTAGAAGTTTCATAGAGGCAATTAAGAGGCTATCATCAATAATTGTGTATATTATTTCTCCAAATTAGAGAATTATTTAATATATATATTGCACTAGTGTTCACAATACAATATTTACCAATTGCCAACCCACAACAGGGTAGGACATACAATGACTAGTGTTCATAGATAACCTAGTCCCCTATTACCCTTGACTAGTTGAACTATTTATTGTTCATACTAGTCCATTTATTACCATAGTCTAGTTGTACTATATTGAACAACCTAGCACCATTAATGAATGGTGCAGACCCTATTTTGGATGTAATTGTTACCAGCTAGAGTTGAGTTGTGTATATATAATAATTTAATTATGATCATTACACCTTTGAGTGATTAATTAGTGTCTATACCATCCTAGGGTGATATTGAAGAGCTAGCCTAAAGGTACTTCCAGTGACACTAGTTTATCACTCAAATCATTAGTGTGTATGATTATATATATATATATATATATATATATATATATATATATATATATATATATATATATATATATATATATATATATATATTTATTTATATATATTGTGTATTAATTTTAAGTGCTAACCTCTAGAAGATGTAGGATTATAGCCTAGTGATTGCAGGATTAGTGATTGCTACCATCAGTACTTGTTCAGCATTATGAGCAACCCAAGTATTAGCCCCACAAGGCTTAACCAACTAGCCAGTATGGATAATGCAGAGAGAATGAAAAGAACCCTTGCAGGTCTTAAAGGCCACTTAACAAGACAGATCAAGAAATGTGAAGATTTGTCAAAACAATCTCCAGTTGATTATGCTGACCTGGAAAGCTATTATCAAGCAGCTGCAGGTAAATTTGAGCAAATCAAATGTCAAATAGCAACATATGTGGCTGAACTTGCCAACACCAATTTATCAGAAACAGAAATAGACGACATTATGGTTGATCAAGCGAGTTATGAAGATCAAACTCAGGCCACGTTACACTTACGTCAAATTAATTGCCCAGAGCAAGGCAATAACAACAACAGTTTCATCTAATATGAGTCAAGCAGAAGCTCGACTTCCTCCAATTAATTTACCCACTTTCTCAGGAAAAGACGAGGAAGATTGGGACGAATTTTGGAACAAATTCATTGACCTTGTGGACTCAAAACAATCTTTACCTAAGAGTAGTAAATTCTCTTATTTGCAAGGCTAATTATCAGGTGAGGCTAAAACAGTAGTATCCCATCTGAGATTAACTAATGACGGCTATGGTCTGGCAGTACAACTCCTCAAGGATAATTATGCTGATCCAGAAGTAAGAACATCACATTTAGTTCATGAGCTGTTACATTTACCCTCACCGGAGGCTTCAGCTGATTCACTCCAAGTCTTCAAGCTGGAGGTAGAATCAATGATCAAAGCCCTCAGCCTGACAGCAGATACAAACGGGGCAGAGTGGGTCTTGAAAATAATTGTCCAGGAGAAAATACCTAGGGACGTATTGAGAGAAATGAGTGCTCATTACAATAAAAGCATTTTATCCATGAATGAAATATCTGAGGGTATACGGTCAGTAGTTCATCAATTACGAACACATGACAAATTAAAACCACCATGTAAACCCTCAGAAACCAATAATAGTAAACCACAGAGTACCAAAGGTACCCCAAATCAATCTAGACAGTATAATTCAACACCAAAGTGGAACAGTGGCAGTGTGGGCGTATATGCAGTGGGACCCTCCAAGCCTATAATTACTGTGTCACCCAAGAACGTGACACCAAAGGGTACTGGAAGCTATGGAACATGTTTGTTCTGCAATGAGAAACATTCAATGTACCACTGCCCTAATTTTCCTGATAGTGACGCCCGTGTTGAGCGACTCAAAGATTTGCAACATTGCACGAGGTGCCTCAGGAAACATAACATCAACGACTGTGTGACCCAATTACACACCTGTAATAGGTGTAACAAAGGTCAGCACCATGCAGCATTGTGCAGAGACACCAAAACAACGTCTCCAAACCACAAGGTGGAAGATAGCATTCCCACCACTGTACAGTACTGCAAGGTGCAACAAACAACGAGTGTCCAATCGGCAAAGTCTAAAGGTAATACAACTTTGCCTACTGCCCAAATTACCATCCTGAATAAGAGGGCCAAGGTCCATACCCGTGGGTTGTTTGACCAAGGGTCCCAGAGAACATGTCACTAAAAAGTTGGTATATGAACTACAATTAAGGTCTGTAGCCCAGACGACAATCAACATCTCAGGGTTTCTAACAGATACAGGCCCTCAAGTATACCAGGTGGTACAACCATCAGTACGTTTATGCAGGTAGGTCTGTCAAGTACGAGCCATTGTGGTGGACAAAATACCAGCAGACCTACAAGTTCAAGGTCTGAGAGCAACAGTCAAATTTCTGAGAAATAGAGGAATAAAATTGGCAGATAATATTAAGTCTGATCACCCCACCGACTTCGGTCTCCTTGTAGGGACAGACTACTACCATCGATTCATCGGTAGCCCTACTAAATATCAGGGCATAACCATACTAAATTCTGCAGGAGGCAAATTACTCTCAGGCCCAGTATTAAGCCTGAGGAGACCTATGCCTGCAGATAAACAATGCCAATAGAAATCTAAATTTGTCAGCTGATTATATTTCTCCAGTAGCATTATACTAAGGAGATTACAGCTGACTATAGCAACAGAGGTTGATGTTAATATCATCATTTAAAGCTAAAGATGAGTGCATGAGGCTTCAGTGGCAAATCAGTGAACAGTAGCCTAAACAGCTACAAGTCACGGCTACCAATGTCACTGAACCCACTGCAGTCTCAGAACCATACTTGACTTTAATGATGGGCTATTCAATCCTCTGAATCAATTAACTAAATTAAACCCCAATAAATCTGACGACTGATTTTGATACATTTATTATTTAATCAAGATGTATTCCATGGGCCTCAGTGTTTATATATCAGTGACCAGCTACCTGAACAATGTCACTGATCTCACTGCAGTCTCTGAATCATACTTGACTGTAGTACTTGATCACATTCAGTCTTCTGGGTTAAATAATATGTATTTAGGCTATAATTTTAGCCTTTCAAGAGTTAACAGGGAAATGAAATAGCATTAGACTTCTAACCCCTGCAACTTAAGTACGGGACATCTGTCCTGTACGAACAGATGAACAAATGTGTGATTACTAACTACTAACATCAAATTAATTTAATAATTCGAAGAAGGAGTATCGGTGTTCGTCAGTTCTAAATAGGACTGCGACCCGTGAGCAGCCCCCGGGGGAATTATGTCGGAAAACCAGACACCATTTAATAATATAACATTCATCAGGCAGATAATATTGCTGCTGTGTTGTATAAAAAAGTTACTCATAGAAAATATAGCTTGTAGGGGAATTTTCCGTCAATAGAAAACAGGATGTCATTGCCACGTAGTATTATAAATTCACTGACTATTTGTTGGGAATTATTTTTAAATACATTAGTCTTTGGATTTTTACCATCATAAAAAATCTTACTTAAATTAACTTAATTATCAGTATCAAAATAAAGTAAATGTGACCCTTCTATCACTTACTGACATCTAGACAAATAAGCCAGTAGAGTGAGGAGGAAGAGGTCAGCCATTGTTGTTAGACCAGAGTCGTGGAGCAAATTCAGCTCCTATAAATTCTCTTGGACGAAGGGTTATGGAGACCAAAGTTCTGCCATCATCAACTCGCTGTCAACAATCACAAGGGAAGTGTTTTTTCCGAAACCTGTTTATCTAATCATTTTTGGCCATTAATGTTAGGTAGATATTGGGCGAACCGGTGAGAACACAAATGAGCAACTCAATAAAGGTAATTAAGCCTTGGTCCTTATCATATCTATTGTACAGTGTTTTCTTTGATATAGCTGTCATATATTAGGATTCTGGCTTTACAACTAGTGCCCTTTGACAGGAACAAGAAGAGGAAGCAAGACTTGATACATCAGTTACTGGGTGATGGAAGCTAGCCTCAAACGAAGATAATTTGGTGTCTACATCCTAGTTATACCTGGTGGACTAAGCCTGCAGTACAATAAGATAAGAAACCTTCTCAATGTATACCAATATATGTAGTTTAATACTGTAGTTTGATGCATATTGTAGGGGTTCACCATAAGAGGGGCGAGTAACAGTATACCCAAGGTCACTCACTGTAGCCCTGCGGGTCTTCACTCTATCCTCGCGGCGCCACTGTACGCCAGGAGAGTATCCCAGTCAATCCCAACCGGCCTCTGATCGAGAATGAGTGAGAACACAGCTTGTTCTCTTTACAGCTGTGTGCCCGCCCCGACACTAGGCTCTACTACTAACCACAAGGTCGCCAACTGGTGTTTCCCATGTCCAGTAACACGTCAGTGGTTTTGTTGAATTGTGTTAGCAGTGGCAAGAACACACTCAATAGATCTCATATCAGGCAGGTATTTATTTCTATCACTCTATTTCCTTTCATGTATTATATAGCCACAAGAAACATGGAGGGGATAATACAAACGCCAAGGTATTTTGTGTTTTACTTAAAACTCAAGACATCACATAATTATATCAATAAACAAACAGCTATTTCATGCGAAAGTCGCTCGTTCTCACAAATAATCATGAACTTGCCAAGCTGGCAATGCTCCCCCTCATGTCAATGTCAAAATCAGCTGGGCGATTCTCACCACGCGAATGTTCGTTTATCTGTTTGTCTGGCGTGAGGCGCCTGTTTCTTTAAATTCTCAACTATCACTAAATGTTCAAACAACACAATATCAATAGCAATAGAACGTAAATACTCCGCTGCACTGATCTTGAGCTCAATCAAACATTTCTATATTAATGGACACAATAATTCACTATCATGGTATAACACACTGCACCCCATTTAATGATAACGCATGCAAATATATATTACTGGAGTTCTCAGTAATTCCTTTCGTGGGCGAATATTCAATTGGTCACTGCACACATGAATGGTTATTCAATACACAAGCATAGACATATATATATATATATATATATATATATATATATATATATATATATATATATATATATATATATATATATATAAATATATAAATATATATATATATATATATATATATATATATATAAATATATATATATATATATATATATTTAGGGGTACCACCACTGGTTTAATTAAAGGGACCCACATCCTCGAAGAAGAAAATAAATAGTGTTCAGAGAAGACCTTGTGGACAGCCGCTATATATATATATATATATATATATATATATATATATATATATATATATATATATATATATATATATATATATATATATATATATATATATAGATAGATAGATAGATAGATAGATAGATAGATAAATCATAGATATCAATAATGGTAATAATATAGTTACTGGGCACATAGCCTAACACCAAATACTGGTACATTTATATATATATATAATCTCTCTCTAAATGATCATATTAAAGTCTCATGAAAGACATTATCAACACAGTAAATTCATCAATTACTCCGGGTGCCTGCACACACCAATAATAATAATAAATGCCGTGAGTGCTCTATGTAGCCCCACTCTGCTTGTGCCTTACTGTGACATAGGTGAGCCTTGCTCACGACATACAAAATACTCTGGCTAAATAATATAGCTGACTAAAGGGGAATTGGGAGGGAAACTAGAATCACCTACTTCCACCTATCCTCCGGTGAGAGTTGAGTTGTAGCTCCTGGACCAGGCTCCTGCCTCATGTAGGGAACGCCCCCTCACACACCCTGTCGTGTCCTCCAGGAACCCAATCAACGTCCCAAAATAAACGCGTCATCTTCGTGTTCTGTCCTCCGCGGGTTCGTGCTCCTCCTCCACGTCTTGTAGGGTTGGAGTCGGTCTCCCGGCCGTCAACTTCTCCTCCCAACTACGGCTGCCTACCTACGTCTCGGCTGCAGTCGTTCGGATTCCCAATTAGTGTCTTCTTTCACTGCTTCCCAGTGGATTGGCCCAGCCGCTATGTCGTCACTGTGAAGCTATCAGACGTCCCAGACGATACTGCCTAGACTTCACCTGCACAGCACCCGACCCTGGAGCACTTGATGCTCAATATGCCGTCAATTCCCTCTTCGGTCCACACATGGAATGAAGGAAGACCTCTCAGCGTATGTGCAGACTACGGGTGACGCGTAAGATCCACGGGAGTGGCGTATTACTGTCAGATTGACAGGATCAACCTTCACACATCCATCCACCTTGACGTGTTGTGTCAGACTGATTCCCTCACGGAGGATTGGCCCAGCCATTACGTTATCACTGTGAAGCTATCAGCCGTCGCAAACGTCGCTGCCTAGACTCCACTCTTGCACAACACCTGTCCATGGAGCACTTGATGCTCAATATTCTGTCAATTCCTTCTCTGGTCCAACACATGAACGAAGGAAGACCCCACAGGTGCTGGCAGACCAAAGGTGATACGTAAGTCCTCCGGAGACGGGGTAAACTGTCCAACTGACAGGAACCCTCAGCACACGTCCGACCTCCTTGACGTGCTGTCTTAGACTGATGGCGCCAGAGTCGCGCACTGACCGGATCCCTCTTCCTTCGTGATGTCATATTCGCCATGGGAGGTTTTCATTGGCTCCCTGTGCCACGTCGCTGTCGGTGACCAATCTGGTGTCACTGACGTCACACAGTTTTGGCGGCAAAACAGAGGAGCCAGTGCCATATTGGCTTCCTAAAGGGCCTAAACCACAGGCCAAAATACTCTTATTTTACAAATTTCTCGCCACTTCGAGAACACCACATTCTCCCACATATATCAAACTGATGCCTGCATCGTAGAGAACGCTCGGGTAAAGTGGACATGACTCTTACAGCAGGCGTGGGAGAAATATAAGGGGGGGGGGGGGAACACCGTCACAATATATATAACTTTAATATAAACCCCCCCTAATGTGTAAGGATCGATTTGTGAGATTATTGCAGAAATACAGTCCACTTAACATCATACCAATTGTTATCGAAATATATAAATTAACGTAAATATAAATTCTATATAAATTCGTATAAATTAAATATAAATCTCACAGGTCGGTTCCCACACTAGCCCTCAACCCTCTTCACTGATCAGGACTCCAGCCCTCAATCCTTTCCCCTAGTCAAGATTCCAGACCACAACCCTCTCCACTGGTCTGGTCCCCAGCCTACACTTTCTCCACTGGTCAGGTCTCCCAGCCCTCCACCTTCTCCACTGGTCAGGTCCAGGGACAAAATATTAAATACAGGCACACTACAACATGCTACATTTAAATCAAGCATATATATATACTGGAACACAACTGGATAAAATGTTTTATTTAAATAACTGAGGCAAGAAATAATGGACATACATATTTATCATGATAATCGAAAGAATCAAATATATGGATTCGTAACATCCATCCCCGTCTTAAAAAAAAATGAATTGAATGTTAATTTCATTTTCTGACTACATGAGAGTATAGCATTGAGTACTCCAACAACACAAAATGAATGTATGAAACAAACAATTGAATTAAACATATGAAATAACCAAAAGGTAAAGACATCCTTATGTATGGAACAATTCAAATTAGGGCACTGCAATGTTGAATCCCCTGGATAAGGCATCAGCAATTACATTTTACCTTCCAGAGATATGTCTAATTACTATGTTGAACTCTTGTAAAATCAAAGACCACCTAAGAATTCTTTGTTTCTTACATTTTATGGAATTAATGAATGTCAGGGGATTATGATCTGTGCATATGACAACTTGATTACCTGACAGGTATGTTTCAAACTTCTTAACAACCAAAATCGAACAAAAAGCTTCCTTCTCTACTACATAATAATTAGTTTGTCTTATCAAATTTACGAGAAAAATAATATACAGGGTGCTCAAAATCATCTGGTCCTACCTGGAAAAGAACCGCACCTGCTCCTAGATCCTAAGCGTCTATATGCATTATAAATGGCTTATCAAATTGTGGACTGGCTAAAACAGGTGACGTTGAGAGAATTACTTTCAACTTCTGAAAAGAGTTCTGACAATCAAAGATCATACAAATTGCTATCGAAATATATAAATAAACGTAAATATAAATTCTATATAAATTCATATATAAATCTCACAAGTCGATTCCCACATAACCCTCTCTATTGGTCAGGTTCCTGCCTTCAACCATCTTTACTGGACAGATCCCCAGGCCTCATCCCTCTTTACTGGTCAGGTCCCCAGCCCTCAACACTCTCCACTGATTAGATTCCAATCCCTCAGCCCTATCCACTGGTCAGCTTCCCTGCCCTCAACCATCTCCCCTGCTCAGGTCCCCAACCCTCAACCCTCTACACTGGTCAGGTAACCAGCCCTCAATCCTCTCTACAGGTCTAATCCCCAGCGCCCAACCCTCTCAACTTGTCATGACTCCAGTCCTTAACCCACTGCACTGGTCAGGTCCCAAGCCATCAACACTCCACTTGCCACGACTCCAATCCTCAATCCTCTCAACTGGTCAGGTCACAAGCCCTCAATCTTCTCCTCTGGCCAGGTCCCCAGCCCTCAACCCTCTTCACTGGCCAGGTCCCCAGCCCTCAACCCTCTACAATGGTCAGATCCCTAGTCCTCAACCCTCTCCACTAGTCAGGTCCCCAGCCGTCAACCCTCTCCACTGGCCAGGTCCCCAGCCCTCAACCCACTCCACTGGCAAGGCCAACAGCCCTCAACCCTCTACAATGGTCAGATCCCTAGTCCTCAACCCTCTCCTCTGGTCAGGTCCAAAGCCATCAACCCTCTCCACTGGCCAGGTCCCCAGCCCTCAACCCACTCCACTGGCAAGGCCAACAGCCCTCAACCCTCTACAATGGTCAGATCCCTAGTCCTCAACCCTCTCCACTGGTCAGGTCCCCAGCCCTCTCCCTTAATAAATAAATAAATAAATGTTTATTTAGGTAAGGTACATACATAAAGAGATTTTACAAAGTTTGCTGGATTAATAGATAGAGCTAGTACATACAATGCCTAAAGCCACTATTACGCAAAGCGTTTCGGGCAGGAAAAACATTAATGACTAAAGCTTAATACTAATGGGTAAAAAGAATAAAATGTGTTAAGAACAAATAAAAATAGAGGTAAAAGAGAGGGAAACATGGCTGAAAAAGCAGCACAAATACAATTACAAATTATTACAGACAATTACATTCAAACAGCGTTGTTTTGAAAAAAAACAAAAAACATACATGGGTTGACAACAGAGGGGTAAGGTAGGTTACAGGGAATTTATTAGGTTGTGCTTCGTTTTTATCTTAAACTGGTTGAGAGAGGTACAGTCTTTAACATGGTTGGGAAGGTCATTCCACATTCTGGGTCCCTTGATTTGAAGAGCATTTCTAGTTTGATTAAGTCGTACTCTAGGAATATCAAAACTGTATTTATTTCTGGTGTGGTGCTCATGGGTTCTGTTACAACCTTCAATGAATCTTTTGAGGTCAGGATTGGCATTACAGTTCAGCGTTTTATATATGTATAAATTGGATTGGAGGAGTGAATGGAGTGAGTGGAGCAATGGAGAAGGATTGACCTTCTCCATTGGTCAGGGCCCAAGCTCTCAACCCTCTCTACTGGTCAGATCATGTGTGGGAGACCGTGGGAGGAGAGTGTTGATGACCGTTGGAAGGAGGGTTTGGGAGACCGTGGGAGGGTGTAGGAGACCGTGGGAAGAAGGGTGTGGGAGACCTTGGGAGGAGGGTGTGGGAGACCGTGGGAGGTGTAGGAGACCGTAGGAAGGAGGGTGTGGGAGACCGTGGGAGGAGGGTGTGGGAGACTGTGGGAAGAGGGAGTAGGAGACTGTGGGAACAGCGTGGGGGAGATCGTGTGAGCAGCGTGGGAGACCGTGGGAGTAACGTGGGAGACCGTGGGAACAGCTTGGGGGACCGTTAGAGCAGCGTCGGCGAGACCGTGGGAGCAGCGTGGGAGACCGTGGGAGTAGCGTGGGGGACCGTGGGAACAGCTTGGGGGACCGTGGGAGCAGCGTGGGAGACCGTGGGAGTAGCGTGGGGGACCGTGGGAACAGCGTGGGGGACCGTGGGAGCAGCGTGGAAGCAGCGTGGGAGCAGCGTGGGAGCAGCGTGGGAGCAGCGTGGGGGGACCACATAACAGAAGCAGCGCCAACATGGAGCGAGGCGGTCACTCCCTCAGCTGCTGGGGTCTTCTCCTCCTCTTGACTCTCACTCAAGGTTGGTTTACCTTACTCTGGACTGTGTTACTCTACACTGTTACTGTACACTGTGTTACTCTGCATTGTGATACTGTACACGGTTACTGTACACTGTGTTACTCTGCATTGTGATACTGCACACGGTTACTGTACACTGTGTTACTCTACACTGTGTTATTCTTCACTGTTACTGTACACTGTGTTACTCTACACTGTGTTATTCTACATTGTTACTCTACAGTGTTACTCTACACTGTGTTACTGTGCTCTGTTATTCTGTACTGTTACTGTACACTGTTACTCTACACTGTGTTACTCTGCACTGTGTTACTCTACACTGTTACTGTACACTGTTACTGTACACTGTGTTTCTCTACACTGTTACTCAACACTGTGTTACTCTGCATTCTGTTACTCTATGCTCTGTTACTGTACACTGTGTTACTGTACACTGTGTTACTTAACACTGTGTTACTCTACACTGTATTACTCTACACTATGTTGCTGTACATTGTGATACTGTTTTACTGTACACTGTGTTAATCTACGCTGTGTTACTTTACACTGTATTACTCTACGCTGTGTTACTCTTCACAGTGTTACTGTACACTGTACTCACCTATTTATACTCACCTAGTTCTGCTTGCGGCGCTTGAGCTCTTGCTCTTTGGTCCCGCCTCTCAACCGTCAATCAACTGATATACAGATTCCCGGGCCTACTGGGCTCTATCATATCTACATTTGAAACTGTGTATGGAGTCACTGCCTAATGCATTCCACTTGTTAACTACTCTTACACTGAAAAAGTTCTTTCTAACGTCCTTGTGGCTTATTTGGGTATTCAGTCTCCACTTGTGTCACCTTGTTCGCGTACCACCCGTGTTAAAAAGTTTATTCTTATCTACCCTGTCAATCCCTCTGAGAACTTTGTAGGTTGTGATCATGTCTCCTCTTACACATCTGTGTTCCAGTGTCGTGAGGTGCATTTCACGCAACCTTTCCTCGTAACTCATGCCTCTTAGTTCTAGGACTAGCCTAGTGGCATACCTCTGAACTTTTTCCAGCTTTGTCTTGTGCTTGACAAAGTTCGGGCTCCATGCTGGGGCCGCATACTCCAGGATTGGTCGTACATATGGTGTGTCCAAAGTCCTGAATGATTCCTTACACAGGTTCCTAAAGGCTGTTCAGATGTTAGCAAGCCTCGCATATGCCGAAGATGTTATTCTTTTTATGTGGACTTCAGGAGACAGGTTTGGTGTGATATCAACTCCTAGACCTTTCTCGCTGTCCGTGTCATGCAGTACTTCATTTCCCATTCGGTATCCTGAGTCTGGCTACCTGTTTCCACCGCCTAGTTCCATGACCTTGCATTTACTTAGGGTGAACTTTAGTAGCCATTTATTGGACCATTCATTCCATCTGTCTAGGTCATCTTGTAGCCTCCTACTATCATCCACTGTTTTAATAATTTTTGTATCATTAGCAAACAACGATAGGAACTATTCTATACCCTCTGGGTGATCATTTACATATATCAGAAACAGAATAGGTCCAGTGACTCGCTGTCTTCTGGTGTTTAGGTACTCCCTTATCCAATGGAGTATCTTGCCTTTCACTCCTGCCTGCATCTCCAGCTTTTTCACTAGCCTCTTGTGTGGTACTGTGTCAAAGGCTTTCTGGCAATGCAAAAATATGCGGTCTGCCTTCCCCTCACTTTCTTGCCTGATTTTTGTTGCCTGATCATAAAATTCAATTAATCCTCTGAGGCAGGACATGTCATCCCTGAACCCATGTTGCTGTTGTGTTACAAAGAGCTTTCGCTCCAGATGTTCCGCAAGCTTTTTTTGCACAATCTTCTTCATCAGCTTGCACGGTATGCAAGTAAGGAATTCTGACACTGGTTCAGTGCTTCCTGTCTATCCCCCATTCTTGTATATCTGGACTACATTAGCAGTCTTCCAAATTTTTGGCAATTCCCCTGTTACCAGTGATTTGTTATACATTATATAGAGTGGCAGGCACAGTGCTTCTGCTCCTTCCTTTAGTATCCATAGGATGAATCCGTCCGGGTCTATAGCCTTTGTCACATCCATCTCTAGCAAGAGCTTCCTTACATCCCCAGTGATAATCTAAAACTCTTCTTGGGGTTCCTGGTTAACAATTCCCATTGTTATCTCTAGAACTTCCCCTTGCTCCTATGTGAAGACCTCCTGGAATTGCTTATTCAGTTCCTTGCACACTTTCTTGTCGTTTGTAGTGAATCTGTCAGCCCCTATCCTCAACTTCATTTCCTGTACCTTTTACTGTTGTTTTTCTTTTGATGTGGCTGTGCAGCAATTTATGTTGAGTCCTTGCCTTGCTTACGATGTCATTTTCGTATTGCCCTTCTGCCTCTCTTCTCAACCTGACATATTCATTTCTAGCACTCTGGTATCTTTCTCTGCTCTCGAGCGTCCTGTTATTTCTATAGTTTCTCCACGTCCTTTTACTATCCTGCTTAGCTAGCCTACATCTCTGGTTAAACCATGGGTTTCTCATCTGCATTTCGTTGTTTTCCTTGTCGATCGGGACAAACTGGTCTGCTGCATACTGACACTTCTGTGTGATGTAATCCATCATGTCTTGGGCCGTCTTTCCTCTGACCTCTCTTTCCCATGCTATATCTGTCAGGAATTTCCTTATCTCCTCATAGTTCCCCATATTTCCTTTTTGTTTTCAGTTCCCCTCTTCGAGTTTCTTAACCCTTCTTCAACCAGATACTCAAACGTCAGTAGACTGTGGTCGCTCACTCCTACCAGGGCCTCGAAACCGATACGTCAAAGTCCGATACGAAACATTATGTCAAAGTCATTCAGATTAAAGACTAGGTCAAGTCTTGCTGGTTCATCGTTTCCTCTCTTCCTTTTGGTTTCCCTGACATGCTGGCTTAAGACGTTTCTTGTCGCTACTTCCAATAGTTTAGCTCTCAATGAATCCTCACTATATGCGGTTCCATGTTCTCCCAATCTTTCCTTCCATGATTGAAGTCCCTCATGATGAGCAGATGGGATCTATTTCTGCAAGCAGCAGAGGCTGTCCACTCGTTTGTAGTGTTAACTGCCATGTTACTCTATGCAGTGTTACTGTACAATGTGCTACTGTACACTGTTACTCTATACTGTGTAACTCTACACTGTGTTCCTCTACACTGTTACTCTATGCTATGTTACTATACACTGTGTAGTAACAGTAACAGTAACACAGTACAGTAACAGTGTACAGTAACACTGTGTTACTCTACGATGTGTTACTCTACACTGCATTACTCTACGCTGGCTTACTCTAAGCTGTGTTACTCTACACTGTGTTACTCTACACCGTTTTACTCTATGCTGTGTAACTGTACACCGTTTTACTCTATGCTGTGTAACTGTACACCGTGTTACTGTACAATTTGTAACTCAACATTGCTTTACTCTACACTGTGTTTTTATATGCTGTGTTACTGTAAACTGTGTTACTCTACGCTGTGTTACTGTACACTATGTTACTCTATGCTGTGTTACTGTACACTGTGTTAATCTGCACTGTGTTACTCTACGCTATGTTATTCTTCACTGTTTTCCTTTACAAAATGTTACTCTTCACTGTAATACTCTACACTGTGTTACTCTACACTGTGTTAATCTACCCTGCATTACTCTACTCTGTGTTATTGTACACTCTGTTTTTCCACACTGGGCCATTCTACGATGTACGACTATACACTGTGTTACTCCACGCTTTGTGACTGTACACTGTGTTACTCTACGTTGCGTTATTCTAGGCTATGTTACTCAACGCTGTGTCACTCTAAGCTGTGTTAAGTACTCTAATGCTCGATGTTACTCTAAGTTGTGTTACTCTACACTTTATACTGTATGCTGTGTTACTCTACACTTTATACTGTATGCTGTGTTACTCTACACTTTATACTGTATGCTGTGTTACTCTTCACTGTGTTACTGTACATTGTGTTACTGTGCACTGTGTTACTTTACACTGTGTTACTCTACACTGTATTACTCTACACTGTGTTACTGTACAAAGTGTTGCTCTACACTGTGATACTGTACTCTGTGTTACTGTACAATGTTACTTTACACTGTGTTACTGTAAACTCTGTTATTCTACGCTGTTTTACTGTACACAGAGTTACTCTATACTGTGTTACTGTACACTGTGTTACTCTACAATGAGTCATTCTACACTGTCTCATTCTTCAGTGTGTTACTCAACACTGTGTTACTGTACACTGTGTTTCTCTACACTGTGTTACTGTACAGTTTGTTACTCTACACTGTGTTACTCTACACAGTGTTACTGTGTATTCTGTTATTGTACGCTGTGTTACTCTACACTGTATTATTCTACACTGTTTCTGCACAAAGTGTTACTTTACTCTGCATTACTCTAAACTCTGTTACTCTACGCTGTCTTACTGTACATTATGTTACTCTATGCTGTGTTACTGTACACTGTGATACTCTACACTGAGTTACTGTATGCTGTGTTACTCGAGGCTGTGTTACTCTACACTGTGTTACTCATCACTGTTTTAGTGTACATTCAGTTACTCTACACAGTGTAGAGTAACACTGTGTATAGTACCACAGTGTACAGTATCACAGTGTTCAGTAACACAGCATAGAGCAGCACAGTGTAGAGTAACACATTGTAGAGTAACAGAGTGTACAGTAACATAGAGTACAGTAACATAGTGTAGAGTAACACAGCGTAGTGTAACACAGCGTAGAGTAACACAGTGTACAGTAACATAGAGTACAGTAACATAGTATACAATAACACAGCGTAGAGTAACACAGTAGAGAGTAAAACAGTGTATATTAACACTGTGTTACTCTACGATGTGTTACTCTACACAGTGTTACACTACACTGTGTTACTCTGATCTGTATTTCTCTACACTGTGTTACTCTACACTGTTTTACTCTACGCTGTGTTACTGTACACTGTGTTACTCTACACTGTGTTACTGTTAACCGTGTTACTGTACAATGAGTTATTCTACACTGTCGTACTCTACACTGTGTTACTGTACACTGTGTTACTGTACACTGAGTTTCTCTACACAGTGTTACTGTACACTGTGTTACTTTACACTGTGTTACTCTACTCTGCGATGCTCTATACTGTGTTACTTTACATTGTGTTAATCTACACTGAGTTACTCTACACAGTTTTACTCTACGCTGTGTTACTGTACACTGTGTTACTCTACACTGTGTTGCTGTTAACCGTGTTACTGTACAATGAGTTATTCTACACTGTCGTACTCTACAATTTGTTACTGTACACTGTGTTACTGTACACTGAGTTTCTCTACACAGTGTTACTGTACACTGTGTTACTTTACACTGTGTTACTCTACGCTGCGATGCTCTATACTGTGTTACTTTACATTGTGTTAATCTACACTGAGTTACTCTACACTATCTTACTGTACAATATTTTACTCTATGCTGTGTTACTGTACACTGTGTTACTCTACACTATGTTACTGTACGCTGTGTTCCTCTAGGCTGTGTTTCTTCACTGTGTTACTCTACACTGTGTCATTCAACACTTTGTTAGTGTATATTGAGTTACTCTACACAGTGTAGAGTAACACTATTTTAGAGTAACACAGTGTTGAGTATCACAGTGGTTTAGTAAAACAGCAAGGAGTAATACAGCGTAGTCACCGAAAAGTGTTAGGAGGCGGTAAACAGGTTTTTCCCGGCCCGACAGGAAACAAACGAGAAGCAAAAGAAGAATCTGTGGTTTAATAGAGAAGGTATGAAAGCAAAGGAGCTGAACAAAAGGGCATGGAGGAACTTCCGTAATAACAAAATACCAGAAAGTAGAGAGAGATACCAGAGAACCAGGAACGAGTATGTTAGTGTGAGAAGAGCAGCTGAGAAAAGGTATGAAAATGATATATCTAATATAGCCAAGACCGAACCAAAGCTACTGCACTGTCACATCAGGAGGAAAACACCAGTGAAGGAACAGGTGATGAAACTTAGAACGGGTGAGGACAGGTATACAGAGAAAGACAAAGAGGTGCGTGAAGAACTCAACAAGAGGTTCCAGGAGGTTTTTACAATAGAAAAAGGAGAGGTCACGACGCTAGAAGAGGTGGCAGCAAACCAGGCGACCTTGGAAGGGTTCGAAATTACAATTAAGAGATGAGGTCAAGAGGCACCTATTGGAGCTGGACATGAGAAAGGCTGTTTTGCCGAACGGAATCTCACCATGGGTATTGAAAGAGTGTGCAGGAGCACTTTGTTTGCCACTCTCCATAGTATATAGTAGGTCACTGGAAACGGGAGACCTACTAAATATTTAAGACGGATAATGTAGTCCCAATGTACAAAAAGGGTGACAGACAAGAGGCACTGAACTACAGGCCAGGGTCCTTAACTTGTATACCAAGCAGGGTGATGGAGAAGATCGTGAGCAAAAACCTAGTAACACATCTGTAGAGAAGGAATTTCGTGACAATCCATCAACATGGGTTCAAGGAGGGTAAATCTTGCCTTACTGGCTTAATAGTAAGATTAAAATGACAAAGATTAAGCAAGAAAGAAGGATGGTCGAACTGCATTTTTTTGGACTGTCGTAAAGCCTTCGACACAGTACCCCATAAAAGGCTGATGCATAAGGTGGAGAAACAGGCAGGAGTAACTGGAAGGGCGCTCCAATGGACAGGGGAGTACCTAAGCCATAGGAAGCGAAGAGTTACAGTGAGGGGGTGAGACCTCAGATTGGCGTGGGGTCACTAGTGGAGTCCCAAAGGGCGCTGTACACGGACCTATCCTGTTTCTGATATATGTAAATGATCTCCCGGAGGGTTTAGACTCATTCCTCTCAATGTTTGTCAAAATTATGAGAAGGATTAAGACAGAGGAGGACAGCTTGAGGCTTCAAGAAGACCTGGACAAGCTGCAGGAATGGTCGAACAAATGGTTGTTAGAGTTTAACCCAAGCAAATGTAATGTAATGAAGATAGGTGTAGGCAGCAGGATGCCAGATACAAGGTATCATTTGGGAGATGAAATATTTCAAGAGTCAGAAAGAAAGACCTGGGGGTTGATATCACGCCAGACCTATCCCCTGGAGGGATAGGTCTGCCTCTGATGTTATCAAGAGGATAACATCAGAGGCATATGCCAGGTTGGCTAACATAAGAACGGCCTTTAGAAACTTTTGTAAGAAATCTTTAAGGACATTATATACCACATATGTCAGACCAATCCTGGAGTATGCGGCCCCAGCATGGAGTCCATATCTAGTCAAGCATAACACTAAACTGAAAAAGGTTCAAAGGTTTGCCACCAAACTAGTACCTGAACTGAGGGGTATGAGCTACGAGGAGAGACCAAGGGAATTAAACCTCACGTCACAGGGAGACAGAAGAGTTAGAGGGGGACATGATCACCACATAAAAGATTCTCAAAGTAATTGATAGGGTAGACAAAGACAGACTTTTTAATACAAAGGGCACACGCACTAGGAGACACAGGAGAAAATTGAATGCCCAAATGAGCCGCAGAGACGTTAGAAAGAATTTTTTCAGTATCAGAGTAGTAGACAAATGGAATGCATTAGGAAGTGATGTGGTGGAGGCTGACTCCATACACAGCTCTAAGTGTAGATATGATAGAGCCCAGTAGGCTCAGGAACCTGCACATTAGTTGATTGACTGTTGAGAGGCGGGACCAAGCACCGCAAGCACTATTAGATGAGTACACACACACACACCCCAGGAAGCAGCCCGTGACAGCTGACTAACTCCCAGGTACCTATTTGCTGCTAGGTAACAGGGGCATAGGGTGAAAGAAACTCTGCCCATTGTTTCTCGCCGGCACCCGGGTTCGAACCCGGTACCACAGGATTATGTGACCAGTGTGATGTCCGGTCGGCCACCGGCCCCTAAAGGGACCGGTGGCTGACTGTACGGCTACAGTCGAATGTGTTACTGTACACTGTGTTACTCTACACTGTGCTACTCAACACTGTTCCAATCTACGCTGTTTTTCTGTACACTATGTTACTCTTCACTGTGTTACCTAACACTGTGTTACTAAACACTGTGTTACTGTACACTGTGTTAATCTACGCTGTGTTACTCTACACTGAGTTACTGTACACTGCGTTACTGTTCAATGTGCTACTGTATTTGTGTTACTGTACACTGTGCTACTCAACAATGTATTATTGTTTACTGTGTTACTCTAAGCTGTGTTACTCTCAACAGTGTTACTGTACGCTCTATTATTGTACGTTGTGTTACTCTACGCTGTGTGATTTCACACTGTTACTCTACGCTGTGATGCTTTAGGCTGTGTTACTTTACACTGTGTTAATCTACACTGCATTACTCTGCACTGTGCTACTGTACAAACTGTTACTCTACACTGTGTTACTGTACATTGTGTTACTCTACACTGTGTTACTCTACACTGTGTTGCTCTACACTATGTTACTTTACACTGCGTTACTCTCACTGTGTTATTTTACTCTGTGTTACTGTACACTGTGTTACTCTACTCAGTGTTACTCTACACTGTGTTACTTTACGCTGTGTTACTCTAAGCTGAGTTACTCTCAACTGAATTACTATACGCTGTGTTACTCTAAGCTGTATTACTCTCAACTGAGTTACTATACGCTGTGTTTTTGAACATTGTGTTACTCTATGCTGTTTTACTTTACACTGTGTTACTCTATACTGTGATACTTTATTCTATGTTACTCTAAACTGTGTTACTGTACAGTGTATTACATTACACTGTGTTACTGTACACTGTGTTTCTGTTCAATGTGTTTCTGTGCAATGTGTTACTCTACATTGTGTTACTGTACACTGTGTTACTTTACACTGTGTTACACTGTGCTATGATACTTTAGGCTGTGTTACTCTACACTGTGTTATACTACACTGCATTACTCTGCACTGTGTTACTGTACGATGAGTTACATTACACTCTGTTACTGTACACTGTGTTAACCTAAACTGTGTTACTGTACACTGTGTTTCTGTACAAGGTGTTACTCTACATTGTGTTACTTATGGAGCCGGTCGGCCGAGCGGACAGCACGCTGGGCTTGTGATCCTGTGGTCCAGGGTTCGATCCCGGGCATCGGCGAGAAACAATGGGCAGAGTTTCTTTCACCCTATGCCCCTGTTACCTAGCAGTAAAATAGGTACTTGGGAGTTAGTCAGCTGTCACGGGCTGCTGCCTGGGGGTGGAGGCATGGGCCGCGGGGACACTAAAAAGCCCCGAAATCATCTCAAGATATCCTCAAGATAACTGTACACTGTGTTACTCTACACTGTTTTAATGTACACTGCGTTTCTCTACACTGTGCTACTCTACGCTGTGTTACTCTAAACGGTGTTACTCTACACTGCGTTTCTTTACGCTTTGTTTCTATACACTGTATTACCCTATACTGTGTTACTCTTAACTGTGTTACTCTCATCGTGTTTACGCTGTGGTACTGTACACTGTTTTACTCTACGCTGTTTTCCTCGACACTGTTTTACTCTATACTGTGTTAATCTCAACTGTGTTACTCTACGATGTGTTACCGTACACTGCGTTAATCTACACTATGTTACTCTACACTGTGTTACTTAACAATGTGTTACTCTACACTGTGTTACTCTACGCTGTGTTTCTGTACACTGTGTTACTGCACACTGTGTTACTGTACACTCTGTTACTCTTCGATGTGATACTTTGCATTGTGTTACTCAATGCTGTGTTACTGTGCATTGTGTTTCTGTACGGTTTGTTACTGTACACTGTGTTATTCCACGTTGTATGTACTGTATACTGTGTTATTTTACTCTGTGTTATTCTACACTATGTTACTCAACGCTGTGTTACTGTACTGTGTGTTAATGCACACTGTGTTAATCTACAGTGTGTTACTCTACGCTGTGTTACTCTATGCTGTTACTCTACGCTGTGTTACTCTAAGCTGTGTTAGTTTATACTGTGTTACTCAACACTGTGTTACCGTGCTCTGTGTTACTCTACACTGTGTCCCTCTACACTGTGTTACTGTGCACTGTGTTATTGTACACTGTGTTCCTCTACACTGTGTTACTCTACGCTATATTACTCCACAATGTGTTACTGTACAAAGTGTTACTTATCCTGTGATACTGGACACTGTATTACTGTCCAATATGTTACTTTACATTTTGTTACTCTACACTGTGTTATTGTACACCATGTTGATGAACAATGATTTATTCTACACTGTCGTATTCTACACTATGTTCCTGTACACTGCGTTACTGTACGCTAATACTGTACACTATGTTACTGTACACTTTGCTTCTCAACACTGTGTTACTGTACATTGTGTACATTGTACAGTACTTAGTGCTGTGTTACTGAGCACTGTGTTATTGTACGATGTGTTACTCTACAATGTGTAACTGCTTTACTCTATGCTGCGTTACTGTGCACTGTGTTTCTCTACGATGTGTTATTCTACAGGGTGTAACTGTACACTATTTTACTCTACGCTGTGTTACTCTTCACTGTGTTTTTGTACATTGCATTACTCTACGCAGTATTACTATACACTGTGTTACTGTACACTATGTTACTCTTCAGAGTGTTACTCTTCAGAGTGTTACTCAACACTGTGTTACTGTACAATGTTTTACTCTGCACTGTGTTACTCTACTCTGTGCTACTGTACACTGTGTTACTCTACTCTGTCCTACTGTACACTGTGTTACTCTACACTGTGTTATTTTACACTGTGTTATTGTACAATGTGTTACTGTACAATGTGTTACTGTACACTGTGTTACTGTACACTTGCTCTTCAGTGTGTTAATGTACACTGAGTTACTCTTCATTGTGTTAATGTGTAATGTGTTACTGTATTCTGTGTTACTTTACACTATGTTACTCTACATTATGCTACCCTATGCTTTGTTACTGTACAATGTGTTCCTCTACACGGTGTTACTGTTCACTGTGTTACTGTACACTGTGTTACTCAACGCTGTGCTTCTCTACGCTGTGTTACTGTACAATGTTTTACTCTACACTGTGTTTCTCTTCACTGTGTTACTGTACAATGTGTTCCTCTCCACTGTGCTACTGTACACTGTGTTACTGTACACTGTATTACTCTATGTGTTCCTCTACACTGTGTTACTATACATGGTGTTTCTCTACACTTTGATAATCTTAACTGTGTTACTCTGCATTGTGTTTCTCAACAATGGTTTATTCTACACTGTATTACTCTACACTGTGTTACTCTACGTAGTGTTCCTGTACACTGTGTAACTACACACTGTGTTACTGTACACTGTGTTACTGTACACTGTGTTACTCTACGCTGTGTTACTGTAAACTGTGTTACTCTAAGCTGTGTTACTTGATATTGTGTTACTCTATGTTGTGTTACTGTACATTGTGTTACTATAAGCTATGTTACTCTACACTATGTTACTGTGCGATGAGTTTTTGTACACTGTGTTAATCTACGCTGTGTTACTCTACATTGTCTTACTCTAGGGTGTTTTACTCTACACTGTGTTACTCTATGTTGTGCTAATCAACACAGTGTTACTGTACACTGTGTTACTGTGCACTGTGTTACTGTACACTGTTTTACTCCACAATGTGTTACTCTACACTGTAACTCTACGCTGTGTTACTCTTTATTGTGTTGCTGTACAATGTGTTACTCTACACTGTGTTACTGTACACTATGTTAGTGTACAGTCTGTTACTGTACACTGTGTTACTCTTCGTAACTAACTGTACACTGTATTACTGTAACGTGTGTTACTTTACACTGTGTTACTCTACGCTGTACTCTACACTGAGTTACTTTTCACTGTTTTACTCTATGTTGCGTTACTCTCGACTGTGTTACTCTGCACTGTGTTACTCTACGCTGTGTTACTCTATGCTTTGTTCCTGTACACTGTCTTACTGTATATTGTTTTACTGTACATTGTGTTACTGTACACTGTGTTACTCTACGCTGCTTTACTCTAGACTGTGTTACTCTGCACTGTGTTAATCTACGCTATGTTCCTTTAAACTGTCTTTCTGTACATTGTGTTACTGTACATTGTTTTACTGTACTCTGTGTTACTTTACACTGTGCTACTGTACACTGTGTTACTGTACACTGTGTTACTCTACACTGTGTTACTGTACACTGTGTTACTGTACACTGTGTTAGTCTACACTGTGTTACTCTTCACTATGTTAATCTACACTGTATTACTCTGAAAGGTGTTACTGTACAATGTGTTTCTCTGCACTCTGTTACTGTACACTGTGTTACTGTACACTCTGGTACTCTACACTGATTTACTGTACACTGTGTTTCTGTACAAAGTGTTACTCTACAATTTGTTACTAAACACTATTTTACTCCACACTGTCTTAAATATACACTGTGTATGCTGTGTTACTGTTCACTGTGTTTCTGTGCACTATGTTACTCTACACTGTGCTACTCTACGCTGTGTTACTGTACCCTGTGTTACTGTAAACTATGTTATATCTTCACTGTGTTTCTGTAAACTTTGTTACTCTACACTACTCTAAAGTGTCGGGGACTCATCAGTAAGTAACCGTACTTAATATTCTGGCAAGGTCGCCAATGTCGGTGTTTCTCTACCTCTCACCAGACACCACCAAGTACTAGTAGTGGTAACTGTTACTTACTGTAGCCCTGCGGGTCATCACTCCATCCTTGAGGTGCCACTGTTCACCCAGAGAGTCTCCCAGTCTACCTCCGGCCGACCTTATAACCTGAAGGCGAGTGGGAACACAATCTTCTCTCTTGATCGTGTGTCCGCCCCGACAGAGGGCTCTACTGCTAACCGAAAGGTCGCCAACTGGTGTTTTCCGTATCCAGTAATACATCAGTGGTATTGTGGAAATTTGGTAATAGTAGCAGAGAGCACACTAATTAAATCTAGTAACAGGCAGGTATGTATCTCAATTACTCTCTCTTTATATGGACTCAATAATCTCAATAGCAACAAGTAACGGAGGGATAATACAAACACTAAGGTGGTTTTGTATTTTACTTAAAATATTAAAGTCTTATAGCACTGGATCAACAACAACAACGAAGTACATGGCAGCACATCACTCCTTCTTCATAATCTGGAGCACTAAGTGATGGCAACACTCCCCCTCCCCCTCACTGTATATTCTCTCTGTATTTGTTGTCCTGGCATTAAGTGCCTATTTCTTCAAATTCACAGTAAACACAATACTGGCAATCAGCACAATAAACTGCTATAATGGCAATAAACGCAATGAATCACTGTACTGGCCTTAAGCACAGTAAAATTACTTCAATGGCAATAAACACAGTAACTCACTGTAATGGCATTAAACACAGTAGATCACAATAATGACCCCAAACACAGTAAATTACTTCAATGACAATAAATGCAGTAAATCACTGTACACATGAATATACTATTCAATACTCCAGCATATATATAGATCACCTCATCAATATTAGCAATAATGAGTCAATACAGGGCACACAGCTTTATACTAATAAATGGTACATATATATATATATATATATATATATATATATATATATATATATATATATATATATATATATATATATATATATATATATATATATATATATAACTGAAAACTCACACCCCAGAAGTGACTCGAACCCATACTCCCAGGAGCAGCGCAACTGGTATGTACAAGACGCCTTAATCCACTTGACCATCACGACCGGACATAATGAGGTGATAGCCGAGGCTATTTGAACCACCCCACCGCCGGCACTCGGATAGTAATCTTGGGCATAGCATTTTACCAAATCACCTCATTCTTTGGGGCACACGTGAGGAACACAAATGCGAACAATTCATTCTTGTTCATTCAATTCAACCATTCAGGCTTGTTCGCATATATATATATATATATTTACAACTTTAGAACACTTTCCCACCAGGAGACTCGAACCCTAGCCAGCACAGAAGCCTTCCAGCAACTGGCATAACAGGTACGCCTTAACCCTCTCCACCACCTGCTCAGACCCTTAAAAGAGATGGCAATTTCGGAGTATTTAAATACACCAAAGATCACCACCTCCCAAGAGCACTAGAGCAAGTGAGGGGTCATTTAGACGTTAATTTCATCAAGTCCCTGTTAATATGGGAAGACACAGTGTCTATGCTTAAGGCACAACTCTCCTAAACATGTACCTGTTATGCCAGTTGCTGGAAGGCTTCTGTGCTGGCTAGGGTTCGAGTCTCCTGGTGGGAAAGTGTTCTAAAGTTGTATACTTCACTCTCGTGTTTAGGAGAGTTGTGCCTTAAGCATAGACACTGTGTCTTCCCATATTAACAGGGACTTGATGAAATTAACGTCTAAATTTTTTTTTTTTTTTTTTTTTTTTTTTTTTTTTTTTTTTTTTTTTTTTTTTTTTTTTTGTTACATTCTTGTACAGCCAAGAGTTGTTACATTCTTGTACAGCCACTAGTACGCGTAGCGTTTCGGGCAAGTCCTTAATCCTATGGTCCCTGGAATACGATCCCCTGCCGCGAAGAATCGTTTTTTCATCCAAGTACACATTTTACTGTTGCGTTAAACAGAGGCTACAGATAAGGAATTGCGCCCAGTAAATCCTCCCCGGCCAGGATACGAACCCATGACATAGCGCTCGCGGAACGCCAGGCGAGTGTCTTACCACTACACCACGGAGACTGCAAACTTAAATGACCCCTCACTTGCTCTAGTGCTCTTGGGAGGTGGTGATCTTTGGTGTATTTAAATACTCCGAAATTACCATCTCTTTTAAGGGTCTGAGCAGGTGGTGGAGAGGGTTAAGGCGTACCTGTTATGCCAGTTGCTGGAAGGCTTCTGTGCTGGCTAGGGTTCGAGTCTCCTGGTGGGAAAGTGTTCTAAAGTTGTATACTTCACTCCCGTGTTTAGGAGAGTTGTGCCTTAAGCATAGACACTGTGTCTTCCCATATTTACAGGGACTTGATGAAATTAACGTCTAAATGACCCCTCACTTGCTCTAGTGCTCTTGGGAGGTGGTGATCTTTGGTGTATTTAAATACTCCGAAATTACCATCTCTTTTAAGGGTCTGAGCAGGTGGTGGAGAGGGTTAAGGCGTACCTGTTATGCCAGTTGCTGGAAGGCTTCTGTGCTGGCTAGGGTTCGAGTCTCCTGGTGGGAAAGTGTTCTAAAGTTGTAACTTCACTCTCGTGTTTAGGAGAGTTGTGCCTTAAGCATAGACACTGTGTCTTCCCATATTAACAGGGACTTGATGAAATTAACGTCTAAATGACCCCTCACTTGCTCTAGTGCTCTTGGGAGGTGGTGATCTTTGGTGTATTTAAATACTCCGAAATTACCATTTCTTTTAAGGGTCTGAGCAGGTGGTGGAGAGGGTTAAGGCGTACCTGTTATGCCAGTTGCTGGAAGGCTTCTGTGCTGGCTAGGGTTTTTTTTTTTTTTTTTTTTTTTTTTTTTTTTTTTTTTTGATATATACAAGAGTTGTTACATTCTTGTACAGCCACTAGTACGCGTAGCGTTTCGGGCAAGTCCTTAATCCTATGGTCCCTGGAATACGATCCCCTGCCGCGAAGAATCGTTTTTTCATCCAAGTACACATTTTACTGTTGCGTTAAACAGAGGCTACAGATAAGGAATTGCGCCCAGTAAATCCTCCCCGGCCAGGATACGAACCCATGACATAGCGCTCGCGGAACGCCAGGCGAGTGTCTTACCACTACACCACGGAGACTGCAAACTTAAATGACCCCTCACTTGCTCTAGTGCTCTTGGGAGGTGGTGATCTTTGGTGTATTTAAATACTCCGAAATTACCATCTCTTTTAAGGGTCTGAGCAGGTGGTGGAGAGGGTTAAGGCGTACCTGTTATGCCAGTTGCTGGAAGGCTTCTGTGCTGGCTAGGGTTCGAGTCTCCTGGTGGGAAAGTGTTCTAAAGTTGTATACTTCACTCTCGTGTTTAGGAGAGTTGTGCCTTAAGCATAGACACTGTGTCTTCCCATATTAACAGGGACTTGATGAAATTAACGTCTAAATGACCCCTCACTTGCTCTAGTGCTCTTGGGAGGTGGTGATCTTTGGTGTATTTAAATACTCCGAAATTACCATCTCTTTTAAGGGTCTGAGCAGGTGGTGGAGAGGGTTAAGGCGTACCTGTTATGCCAGTTGCTGGAAGGCTTCTGTGCTGGCTAGGGTTCGAGTCTCCTGGTGGGAAAGTGTTCTAAAGTTGTAACTTCACTCTCGTGTTTAGGAGAGTTGTGCCTTAAGCATAGACACTGTGTCTTCCCATATTAACAGGGACTTGATGAAATTAACGTCTAAATGACCCCTCACTTGCTCTAGTGCTCTTGGGAGGTGGTGATCTTTGGTGTATTTAAATACTCCGAAATTACCATTTATTTTAAGGGTCTGAGCAGGTGGTGGAGAGGGTTAAGGCGTACCTGTTATGCCAGTTGCTGGAAGGCTTCTGTGCTGGCTAGGGTTCGAGTCTCCTGGTGGGAAAGTGTTCTAAAGTTGTATACTTCACTCTCGTGTTTAGGAGAGTTGTGCCTTATATATATATATATATATATATATATATATATATATATATATATATATATATATATATATATATATATATATATATATATATATATATACATTTGAGTGAGGAGGATGGGGTGAGGTGGTATTAATAGGGTATTAAATTCATAAACACAACACAGAACACGAAACAATGGGTACTGAATGGAAGTGATTTTAGAAAGCCTATTGGTCCATATTTCTTGATGCTTCGATATTGGAGCGGAGTCTTGAGGTGGGTAGAATATAGTTGTGCATTAATTGGCTGTTGATTGCTGGTGTTGACTTCTTAATGTGTAGTGCCTCGCAGACATCAAGCCGCCTGCTATCGCTGTATCTATCGATGATTTCTGTGTTGTTTACTAGGATTTCTCTGGCGATGGTTTGGTTGTGGGAAGAGATTATATGTTCCTTAATGGAGCCCTGTTGCTTATGCATCGTTAAACGCCTAGAAAGAGATGTTGTTGTCTTGCCTATATACTGTTTTTTTTTTGGAGCTTACAGTCCCCAAGAGGGCATTTGAAGGCATAGACGACGTTGGTCTCTTTTAAAGCGTTCTGCTTTGTGTCTGGAGAGTTTCTCATGAGTAGGCTGGCCGTTTTTCTGGTTTTATAGTAAATCGTCAGTTGTATCCTCTGATTTTTGTCTGTAGGGATAACGTTTCTATTAACAATATCTTTCAGGACCCTTTCCTCCGTTTTATGAGCTGTGGAAAAGAAGTTCCTGTAAAATAGTCTAATAGGGGGTATAGGTGTTGTGTTAGTTGTCTCTTCAGAGGTTACATGGCGTTTCACTTTCCTTCTTATTGTCTTATATATATATATATATATATATATATATATATATATATATATATATATATATATATATATATATATATATATATATATATATATATATATGTATATATATATATATATTCTCTGACACAAACTAATAATATTAATGTCACATGAATGTAAATGTCCTCGACACAGCAATCTCTTCGATAAATCACAGGTGCACTCACAAACCACATATATATATTTCGTGAGAGCTCTCTACAGCATCTCTCTGCACGACTGTGCTTTACTATGACATAGACATTGGTGAGCCCTGCTCACGACATAGAAGATACTCTGGCTAAAATAGCTGACTAAAGGGGAATGGGGAGGGAAAACTGAATTGCCTACTTCCACCTCAATGATGTGGACTCGCCCTCTGTTGGGAGTTGAATTGAAGCTACTGGTCCCGGCTCTTGACTCGTTATAGGGAACGCCCCCACACACACACTGATGCTCTCTCCAGGAACCTCTTTAACACCCAAAAACGCATCTTCACTGTGCTCTATTCTCTGCAGGCCCGTGCTCCTCCCCAACTTCAACTTCTTGAAGGGTTGGAATCGGTCTCCTGGCCGTCGACTTCTCCTCACAACTACGTCTGAAGTCCTTTCTCTCAGCTGCAGTCGTCCTGATTCCCAATTAGCTTCTTCTCCTGCCTCTCGGTGGATTAGCTCAGCCGCTATGTCGTCACCTAAACTGGTGAAACTGCACAGTCGTCCTGGACGTCACTGCTCAGACTTCACTTCTTGCAACACACCTGTCACTGGAGCAAACGCTGCTCATTTCCCATCAATTCCTTCTTCGGTCCAACACATGGAATATAGGAAGACCTCACAGGGTGCTTGCAGACTACTGGGTGACGCGTAAATCCACTGTCACTGCCTCACGGTGGATTGGCCCAGCCGCTACGTCATCACCTAACTGGTGAGACTGCACAGTCGTCCCGGACGTCACTGCTCAGACCTCACTTCTTGCAAAGCACCTGTCACTGGAGCACTTGTTGCTCGATTCTCGTCAATTCCTTACACGGAGTTCAGGAAGACCTCACAGGGTGCTTGCAGACTACAGGTGATGCGTAAATGCACCAGAACGGGGCAAAACTGTCAGACTGACAGGACCCCCTTTCGCATGTCCGACCTCCTCGACGTGTCGTGTCAAACTCCTCCCTCACAGTGGATTGGTCCAGCCGCTACATCATCAACCGACTGGTGAAGCTGTCAGACGTCCCAGACGTCACTGCCTAGACTTCACTCCTGCGCTGCACCTGTCACTGGAGCACTTGCTGCTCATTTCTCGTCAATTCCTACTTCGGTCTAACACATGGAATATAGGAAGACCTCACAAGGTGCTGGCAGACCACTGGTGATGCGTAAATCCACCGGAGATTGGGGATCCTGTCAGTTTGACAGGATCCCCGATCGCACGTCCGACCTCCTTGCTGTGCCGTGTCAAACTCCTGGGCGCCCCGGCCCGCGCTGTCCGGAACCCCCTGCCTTCGTGACATCATACTTGCCATGGACGTTTCCCATTGGCTCCCTGTGCCACGTCACTGTTCTTGACCAATCTGGTGCCACTGACGTCACAACGTCTTGGCGAGAAATCGTAGTGGCTGGCGCCATCTTGGCGTCCTAAAGGGCCTAAACCACTGGCCAAAACACTTTTCTTTTGCGAATTTCTCGCCAACGCGAGAACACTTCACGCTCCCACATATGTCAAATTGTTCCCCGGAACGTAGAGAACGTTCGGGTAAAGTGGATATGACTCTTACAGCTGGCGTGGGAGAAATATAAGGTGGGGAACACCGTCACATACCCCTCTCCTTAAAATAAGAGTCATATCGGTTTAGTGTACTCGGGACAGGGCATCCGCTACCACGTTGTCCTTCCCTCTGATGAACTTAATTTGCAACCAGTATTCCTGCCGCCAATGCGAGACGCTCCTTACGTATTCGTTGACCGTTCCCACGGTCACTGCTGGTGCCCATTGTTCTCTCAGCATGGACAGAGGACTCCGTACCACATGTCCATATACCAGCTGGAACGGTGAGAAACTCTACCACAGCGTTTTGTATGGCGAACAATGCAGGGTACACTGCCTCGTCCCACTCGGCTCCTTATTCTGCACAGAACACTCTCAGAATGGTTTTCAGAGTGGAGTGAAATCTTTCGCTCGCCCCTTGCGACTGCGGTCGAAAGGGCGACGACCGATTCGGAGTCACTCCCCAATGTGTCTGAACCATTTGGACTGGAACACACTCCCACAGTCCGTCTGGATTTCCCTGGGCGTTCCCTCCCACGAGAAAAATCGCTGCAACTGCCCGGCTACACCTTTCGACGTCAAACGTCGCATCTGAACAGCTTCCGGAAATCTCGTCGTCGCACACATGATGGTCATCAGGTAGGTTTTTTCTTTTTTTCGTCCGTGGTAACGGTCCTACCCCGTCGACCAACAGACGCTCAAACGCAGGCCCAAATGCAGGAACAGGGACTAACGGGGCCCTTGGTATCGCGGGTTGGCTCCTCCCTGCCCTCTGGCAAGGTAAGCAAGTCTTGCAGTGACGCCTCACGTCGGCATCCATACCCGGCAAGTAGAAATGGTCCCTGATCTTGCACAAAGTCTTGGTCACCCCCAGGAGACCTGCAGAATCCACGGAGTGCGACATATCCAGCACTGCCGCTCTGCACTGGGCCGGCAACACTACCTGGTGCCTCGTACCTAGTGATTCTTCTCCGGCCTCTATTCTCACAGGCCTCCATTGTCTCATCAGCATTCCGTCCTGCATATAAAAATGAGTGGCCCTCTCGGGACCAACACGTCCTCCTTTGGCCTCCTGAATCAAATCTGGGAACTCCATCTGCTGTAACTCCCCCAGACGAGTGCGGTCTACTCCAAGAGAACTGGCGAGGGTCACCTGTAGCTAACCATCCGGGTTGCCATCGCCCTCCACTTGTCCTCCGGGTTCCACGAAGAGGTGATCGACTCTCAGGCTGTCAGACGTCTCTTCGTCAGCCCCATCAGATCCACTCACTTCGTGTCCGTTGCACCGTCTTGAGATCACAGCGCACACAGGAAACGCCTGGTTGATACCTGGTTGATGGGGTTCTGGGAGTTCTTCTAGTCCCCAAGCCCGGCCCAAGGCCAGGCTTGACTTGTGAGAGTTTGGTCCACCAGGCTGTTGCTTGGAGCGGCCCGAGGCCCACATACCCACCACAGCCCGGTTGGTCCGGCACTCCTTGGAGGAATAAATCTAGTTTCCTCTTGAAAATGTCCACGGTTGTTCCGGCAATATTTCTTATGCTCGCTGGGAGGACGTTGAACAACCGCGGACCTCTGATGTTTATACAGTGTTCTCTGATTGTGCCTATGGCACCTCTGCTCTTCACTGGTTCTATTCTACATTTTCTTCCATATCGTTTACTCCAGTACGTTGTTATTTTACTGTGTAGATTTGGTACTTGGCCCTCCAGTATCTTCCAGGTGTATATTATTTGATATCTCTCTCGTCTTCTTTCTAGTGAGTACATTTGGAGGGCTTTGAGACGATCCCAATAATTTAGGTGCTTTATTGCATCTATGCGTGCCGTATATGTTCTCTGTATTCCCTCTATTTCAGCAATCTCTCCTGCTCTGAAGGGGGAAGTGAGTACTGAACAGTACTCAAGACGGGACAACACTTGAAGACTTGAAGAGTACAACCATTGTGATGGGATCCCTGGATTTGAAAGTTCTCGAAATCCATCCTATCATTTTTCTAGCTGTCGCAATATTTGCTTGGTTATGCTCCTTAAACGTTAGGTCATCAGACTTTGGTTATGCAGACATTTTTACCGTACCTGAGTACCTGGAATTTATCACTGTTAAACATCATGTTATTTTCTGATGCCCAGTCGAAAACTTTATTAATATCAGCTTGAAGTTTTTCAATGTCCTCAGCCGAGGTAATTTTCATACTGATTTTTGTGTCATCTGCAAAGGATGATACGAAGCTGTGACCTGTATTTTTGTCTATATCTGATATGAGAATAAGGAAAAGCAGCGGTGCAAGGACTGTACCCTGAGGTACAGAGCTTTTCACTGCACTTGGACTAGATTTTATATGGTTGACAGTTACTCGCTGAGTCCTGTTTGACAGAAAACTGAGTATCCAGCGTCCTACTTTACCGGTTATTCCCATTGACTTCATTTTGTGTGCTATCACGCCATGGTCACATTTATCGAAAGCCTTTGCGAAGTCCGTGTATATCACATCAGCATTCTGTTTCTCTTCTAATGCCTCAGTGACTTTGTCGTAGTGCTCAAGTAGCTGTGAGAGGCACGATCTTCCCGCTCGAAATCCATGTTGGCCTGGGTTGTGAAGGTCATTGGTCTCCATGAAATTGGTGACCTGACTCCTAATCACTCTCTCAAATACTTTTATGATGTGCGATGTTAGTGCAACTGGTCTATAATTTTTTGCCAATGCTTTGCTCCCTCCCTTGTGTAGAGGGGCTATGTCTGCTACTTTAAGTGCATCTGGTATCTCCCCCGTGTCCAAGCTCTTCCTCCACACTATACTGAGTGCCTGTGCTACCGGCACTTTGCATTTCTTTATAAATGTTGAATTCCATGAGTCTGGACCTGGGGCCAAGTGCATGGGCATGTTTTCAATTTCTTTTTCAAAATTTAGTGCGCTCGTGTTTATATTAGTTATATTTACAGGGGTTTGAATATCCCGCATAAAGAAATTGTCTGGATCTTCCACCTTCATGTTGTTTATTGGAGTGCTAAACATGTCCTCATACTGCTTTTTTAGGATTTCACTAATTTCTTTGTCATCCTCCGTGTATGAACCTTCACTTGTACGAATAGATCCAATACTGGCAGTGGTTTTTGCTTTTGATTTTGCATATGAGAAGAAATATTTTGGATTTTTCTTTATTTCCTGAATGGCTTTCTGTTCTAACTGCCTTTCTTCAGTTTCATATGAGTGTTTCAATTTCCACTCGATTTCTTCAATCTCCCTATTTAAATTATTCCTTCTTTGACGGGAAATTCGTGTCTGCATAAGCAGTTCCGTTATTTTTTTCCTGCGTTTATAGTGTCGTCTGCGTTCTCTTTCTACGTTAGATCTCTTTCTAGCTTTCCTCAAAGGAACATGTTTCAGACAGACTTGATACGCTTCTGAAGTCAGTTTTTCTATTCCTTCTGTAGGACTTGTATTACTTAGAACAGTTCCCCATGGAATGTTTGTAAGTTCCCTGTTTATTATCTCCCAGTCTATCCTTTTATTATTAAAATTGAATTTACTGAATAGCCCCTCTCGCTTTATCAACGTTTTAGGTCTTGTTACGGACCAGAGTCCAGCGTCCGAGCCTGGAGCAGTGACGACCACGCCATCTGTGGGTCAGCTCCCGAAACCCCCTCCAAATGGACGACGACACCTGGTGAGGACGAGGTGTACTGGCCACGAGGGCCAGTTTCCAGTCCTGTTCAGCTCACAACACAGCCGCTGCTGACCTCTGGTGAGGTGGTGCTCAGACAACAACGCCATCTATGGAGTGGATACGTCGAGCGTTTGTGTCTAAGCCTGTAAGTGAGGTGTTTTTGTGTGTCCCTGTTACTGATGACGTGTCTGATTGCAGAGTCGACCTGGGACTGCTGTAATGGAAGTTGGATCAGTCTACCCAAGGCAGCCATCTCGTCACCAAGTGTTTGCTGCAGCAGCTGTGAGTCGCCCCCCGGATGAACACTGTGGTGTTACCCTGTCTGTGAAGCGGCAGTTGAAGGATTGTCATACCCGGGACTGACTGGTGGAGACGCCTAACCACTGGGGTGTTGTGGAAAGGAGAGTGATCTGTGGTATCACACGCGGCTCCTGACTAGGGCGCGACCCTAGTATCGCTCGTGGAGTGGCCTAACCAGCGACGCTGATTTGGAACCTGCCAGCTATCTGCTGGACTTGTGGTTGACGGCCTCCACGATGGTGCCCCCAGTGGAACTGTGTTTTGGCTGGCCTGTGGCCTGGGTAGACTCAAGATTCTCGTAGGATTCGTCGTAAGGCCACGAGAGGACCAAGAGCTTGGCACCGGTGAGCACCGCGAACGTCTAGAGTCTTCAGAAGAAGACATTGTTGCACATAATAGTGTTTATACCCCCCCCCCCCCCCGTGTAATCTTCTTATATATATTTATTGGTGAAGGTGTTAATTATATTATATTACGTTTTTGACTTTATTTCCCTTCCCCTTTAATTTACTTGCGTTACGAATCACATCCCTTGAAAGCCACTACTGGCTTGGGGCCGGATACCCTTCCTCTAACAACATCAGAGTAAGAACCCGGTTGCGACCCGAGAGGGCCGTAACAGGTCTATTCTGAGTATTGATGGTCGTTTGCACTTCAATGAGCTTGTGATCTGAATATGTGGTATCTGATAATGTCTTCATTGTTCGTAAAGACCAGATCTAGAATATTTTCATTTCTCGTTGGCTCCGATATCTGCTGATTGAGTGAAAATTTGTCACAGAATCTAAGTAGTTCACTAATCTGTGGTTGGTTAGGTCCTGATAGATTTCCTGGTATAATATTATTGTTTGCTATTTTCCACCTGAGACTAGGCAAGTTGAAGTCACCTAGGAAGATAATATCAGGTATCGGGTTCTCCAAATTATCAAGGCTATTCTCTATTTTGCTTATCTGAAATCGCCACCTCGGCGATTTCCTTCTCGTTCCCACAGGCGTCCAATACTCCGCCTTTCTCTATATAGTGCTCCAAGCACTCTTCGCTCTTCACGAGGTTAGGGAGGACACATTCTCCACAGGCGTCATTCCCAAGGATGACTTGCGCCTCCATCTTGGGCATCGAGGCACAGACTCCTACCACTAGGGTCTGGCAGCCATAATCAGAATCTAAAGTCACCTCGTGCAGGGGCATCCTCACTGGGCCTCCCACAGTGGTCACAACTGCCACCCCCACACTGGTACTCTCGTAACCCTCGGGGAACAGGGTTCTACTCACCAGGGTAAAAATCAGCCCCGGTGTCTCTCAATATCTTCACAGGAATGGGGTCTGCCTCCCCATCCTTACGGTCCCCTCACACACGAACGGGTGAACTCTTCTCTCCCCACTTGGCACGGGCTCATCCTGCACCCTCTCGGTCTCTTGGTCCTCCACCCGAACGAAAGCACGTTCCACCGCTGCTTAGGGCGTCTGCATTCCCGCGCGACGTGTCCAAATCCTCCACAGTTGTAGCAGCGGATCCTTCTTCTTCTGTGGGTCTTCCTTGCGCCTTCCGTCGTCACCTTCGCAGCGTCTCTCATCACTGCAACAACTCCTGCACTCTCAGCTGGGGGCTTCTTGGCCGGTTCCGCAGAACTCTTCGATCCCCTACCGTCTCCACTCGAGAGGTGGGACTTGGGAGAACTCGTTCCTGTCCTCCATCCGTCCGTCTTTCTATAACTTCCCCCATATCCGGAGTATACTGGCGGTCGGTGTAGTCCCTCTCAGCGTGGTCGCAAGGCTTCCTCCAACATATCAGCTCTGTCAGCAGCAGCCCTCAGGTCCTTTATGTCCGCCTCCTTGACTCTAATCCTGATATCAGGAGAGAGCACGGACATAAATTTCTCCATGACCATGAGCCGTTCGACATCCTCAGCTGACTTAACCCCTTCAGATTCCAACCACTTCAGGAATTTTCTCTCCATGTCCCTCGCCGTCTCTGCATAAGATTTTCCTGGCGAACGGGTACATTCTCTGAATCTTTTCCTATAACATTCTGGCGTCAGCTTGAAAGAGTGGAGCACTGCTCTCTTCACAGCATCATAGTTGGTGCACTCCTTGAGGTCAAGCATGTTGTAGGCCTCGCGAGCTTCACCGGTGAGCCTGCCCTGGACCAGCTCCGCCCACTGTGCTCTCGGCCACTTCTTCAAGGTAGCGACCCTCTCGAAGTGGTCAAAGAAATCCTCAGCTTTATTAGGCACGAAGACCGGTAAATATCGTTCACGCACCCGGCGGTCTTCCTGCTGTGGTGTTACGGGTGGGGCTAGCCCTAGTTCAGCCTACTTCAGCTCAGCCTCTCTGTTAGCTTCAACCTCTTGCTGCTTCAGCTTGGCTTCCAGCTCGCACTCCTCTCGTCTCAGCTGTGCTTCATGCTCACGCTCTTCCCGTCTCAGCTGTGCTTCTCGTTCCACACGCTTCGTCTGGGCTTCTCGTTCTTGTTCCTCACGCTTCAGCTGTGCTTCTCGTTCTTCATGCTTCAGCTGTGCTTCTTCACGCTTCAGCTGTGCTTCTTCACGATTCAGCTGTGCTTCTTCACGCTTCAGCTGTGCTTCGTGCTCACGCTCTTCCCGTCTCAGCTGTGCCTCTCGTTCTTCACGCTTCAGCTGTGCTTCTTCTCTCCTCAGCTGTGCTTCTTGCTCACGCTCTTCCTTGTGCAGCTGTGCCTCTTCACGCTTCAGCTGTGCTTCCAGCTGCAGCTTCATTATCTCCAGCTTGACGCTGCACCTGCTGCCGCTGGATCCCCTACTACTTTCACCAATGCTCAAGTTCTCTCCTGCACTGGCAGGTGTCTGTGGCCGTTCCTCCGCCAAAGCCTCATCTCGTGCCCTGAGCTGTGCCATAATCTCAAGCCTCCTCTCTCCCACTTTGGAGATCTCAACTTTATCCCAAAGTGGTCAGCTATCGACTGCAGCTGCGTCTTGGTGCAATCCTCCAGCACCTGCTCATCCCTGGTATCAATAAACTTTGCCACCTTATCGTCCTCCATACTTGTACTATGAGTGAATATGTTACCTGTACCTGATACCTCTGGCCACTATTAAATACTACACTCGCAACCGTTATCGTAATCCTTGATCGTTATCCGGGATCGTTATCCTTGATCGTTATCCTAGCAAGGTCGACAATGTCGGGAACTCGTCAGTAAGTAACCGTAATTAATATCCTGACATGGTCGCCAATGACGGGGTTTCTCTACCTCTCACCAGACACCACCAAGAACTAGTAGTAGTAACTGTTACTTACTTTAGCCCTGCGGGTCTTCACTCTATCCTTGAGGTGCCACTGTTCACCCAGAGAGTCTCCCAGTCTACCTCCGGCCGACCTTATAACCTGAAGGCGAGTGGGAACACAATCTACTCTCTTGATCGCCCCCTGCCACGCCCCCTCACTGTATATTCTCTCTGTATTTGTTGTCCTGGCATTAAGTGCCTATTTCTTCAAATTCACAATAAACACAATACTGGCAATCAGCACAATAAACTGCTATAATGGCAATAAACGCAATGAATCACTGTACTGGCCTTAAGCACAGTAAAATTACTTCAATGGCAATAAACACAGTAACTCACTGTAATGGCATTAAACACAGTAGATCACAATAATGACCCCAAACACAGTAAATTACTTCAATGACAATAAATGCAGTAAATCACTGTACACATGAATATACTATTCAATACTCCAGCATATATATAGATCACCTCATCAATATTAGCAATAATGAGTCATTACGGGGCACACAGCCTTATGCTAATAAATGGTACATTTATATATATATATATATATATATATATATATATATATATATATATATATATATATATATATATATATATATATATTCTCTGACACAAACTTATAATATTAATGTCACATGAATGTAAATGTCCTCACCACAGCAATCTCTTCGATAAATCACAGGTGCACTCACACACCACATATATATATTTTGTGAGAGCTCTCTACAGCCTCTCTCTGCACGACTGTGCCTTACTATGACATAGACATTGGTGAGCCCTGCTCACGACATAGAAGATACTCTGGCTAAAATAGCTGACTAAAGGGGAATGGGGAGGGAAAACTGAATTACCTACTTCCACCTCAATGATGTGGACTAGTCCTCTGTTGGGAGTTGAATTGAAGCTCCTGGTCCAAGCTCTCGACTCGTTGTAGGGAACGCCCCCACACACACACTGATGCTCTCTCCAGGAATCTCTTCAACACCCAAAAATGCGTCATCACAGTGCTCTATCCTCTGCAGGCCGCGCTTCTCCACAACTTCTTGAAGGGTTGGAGTCGGTCCAGAGCAGAGGCAGAGGCACCGGAGTAGAGCGCGGTGGCACAGGCACCGGAGCAGAGCGCGGTGGCACTGACCCTGGAGCAGAGCGCGGTGGCACAGGCACCGGAGCAGAGCGCGGTGGCACTGACTCTGGAGCAGAGCGCGGTGGCACAGGCACCGGAGCAGAGCGCGGTGTTACAGGCACCAGAGCAGGGCACAGTGTCGGAAACGCCGCAGCAGAGTGCGGTCCCTGGCAAAGGGAAGCCAACAATACTAGGCCCCAAAATCTGCTGGTATTACAAATGGGCTACCTGTAAGCATGGGGAATCGGGAAGAATAAATGGAACATATACATATGATCAACCTAGAAAGTGCAGGAACCTCCTCAATACAGGTAAATGTACCAAAAGCTGTGAATTCTTTCACCCAGAAATTTGCAAGAACTCTTTGGACAGGAAAGAGTGCTTCAATGCTGAATGTCCAGCTTTCCATATAAGAGGTACCAGGCGAATAAAACCGACAGACTACCACTATGAAAACAGCCACTACTCCATCAACTGGGATAATTTTTTAGCAAGAGGAGGAGGAGAAGAATGGCTAAAAATGACCAGACTCTACCACCAACTCGGTCAAATGCTAGAGAGGACGCAAACACAGTGGCCTCCTTACCAGAGCCTCAGATATTAACACCAAGTAAAGCATCCAGCACTTCCACTAACACGATAACATCATTTATATTTGCCAACATCCAGGGTATAAAAACACGCGAAACCAACAAAGTTCACTTTATAGATGGTCTCCTTTATGAGGCAAATGCAGTGTTTGCAGCCCTAACGGAAACTCACACAAAGGACTACCTTGATGGTGAAATATGGATCTCAGAATACAATCTCTTCAGATGTGATAGGAAACACCGGCTTCAGGGTGGGATCAGCCTTTACATCAAAGACACACTCATCTGTACTGAACTGCTAAACATCTCAAATGATATGGTGGAAGTGCTGATAGTCAAAATAGAGATCCTAAATGTAGTTGTTGTCCTTGTATATAAGTCGCCTGAGGCAAACCCTCAGCAGTTTAAAGACCAACTAATGAAAATAGAACACTGCTTGGAAAACCTCGCAAATCCAGCTCCGAACATCATCCTGCTTGGGGACTTCAACCTACGGCACCTGAAATGGAAGCACCTGGCTAATACAGTAATATCAGAAAGAATACCAGGAAGTAGCCTAAATGAACAGGCACATGCAAATGACCTGCTGCGGATGTGCGATAAGTTTGCCTTAAACCAGCAAATAGTAGAACCAACTAGGAAGGAGAACATGCTGGACCTCATTTTCACTAATAATGATGAATTGATCAGGAACATAATGATTACAAATACCTGTTACTCAGATCACAACTTAATTGAAGTTCTGACAACCATGGGGAATGGACCTTCAAAACCAGTCCAGATTCCCGGTGGAGGAGATTTCAGCAAATTCAACTTCAATAATAAACAGATAAACTGGGAGCAAATAAACCAGGACTTCACAGAAATAAACTGGGAAGAACAGCTAGAAAATGCAAACCTGAGCCAGTGCCTGGAAAAAATAAGCTCAGTAGCACTAGAAATATGTTCAAACCGCATACCCCTAAGAAAAAAAGAGAAAGAGATGCAGATTGGAACGGGAACGTCGTTCCCTATATAGGCGAAGAAAACGAATCGCGGAACAACTTGAGAGTCGCACCCTATCTCAAGAACGGCGAAGAAGGTTAGGTAGAGAAATAGAAACAATTGAACTCAAGCTACAAGAATCATACAAAACCCAGGAGAGGCAAAGAGAGCAAAAGGCCATCAGTGAAATAGAGAGAAATCCGAAATATTTTTTCTCCTATGCAAAATCAAGATCAAAAACCAATTCTAGTATCGGGCCCCTGCGAAAGGGAGATGGAACTTTCACCGATGACAACAAAGAAATGAGCGAGTTACTGAGGAAGCAGTACGACTCTGTTTTCAGCGAGCCATTAAATGCACTAAAGATTGATAACCCAAATAAATTTTTCATGGATATGATACCAACATCAAATCATATATCAGACGTCGCCCTATCCCCACTAGATTTTGAAGAAGCCACAAACAGTATGCCTATGCACTCTGCACCAGGCCCGGATTCTTGTAACTCCATATTCATCAAGAACTGTAAAAAACACTATCGCAGGCCCTTCACATTCTGTGGAGACAAAGCCTAGATACTGGCGTTATCCCTGACATACTAAAAACAGCAGAGATAGCACCACTCCATAAAAGAGGAAATAAGGCAGAGGCAAAAAATTACAGACCGATAGCACTAACATCGCAGATCATAAAATTTTTTGAGAGAGTGCTAAGAAGTAAGATCACAAAATACATGGAATCACAGCATCTCCATAACCCCGGACAACATGGTTTCAGAACAGGGCGCTCTTGCCTGTCGCAGTTGCTGGACCACTATGATATGGCATTAGATGCTATGGAAGACAAACAAAATGCTGATGTAATTTACACAGATTTCGCAAAAGCCTTTGATAAATGTGACCATGGTGTTATTGCACATAAAATGCGTTCAAAAGGAATTACCGGGAAAATAGGCAGATGGATCTACAATTTCCTGACTAACAGAACCCAATGTGTAATAGTCAACAAAATAAAATCCAGCCCATCAACCGTGAAGAGCTCAGTCCCCCAGGGTACTGTGCTTGCTCCAATACTTTTTCTCCTCCTCATATCGGACATAGACCAGAACACAACCTATAGCACTGTATCATCCTTTGCAGATGACACTAGGATTTTCATGATAGTTGGCAGCATAGAGGACACGGCAAACCTCCAATCAGATGTAGATCAGGTCTTTCTATGGGCTACAGAAAATAATATGATGTTTAACGAAGATAAGTTCCAGCTCATGCGCTATGGAAAAATTGAAAATATAAAAAAAGAAACCACGTACAAAACTCAGGCAAATCATAGCATAGAACGAAAAGGCAATGTAAAGGATCTGGGTGTACTCATGTCGGAAGACCATACCTTTAAAGAACACAATAAAGTAGCCGTCACAACTGCAAGAAAAATGACAGGTTGGATAACAAGAACTTTCCACACTAGAGATGCTATACCGATGATGATACTTTTCAAAACGCTTGTGCTCTCTAGAGTGGAGTACTGCTGCACAATGACAGCCCCCTTCAAAGCTGGAGAAATTGCTGACCTGGAGAGCGTGCAGAGATCCTTTACTGCTATAATCCACTCAGTAAAACATCTAAATTACTGGGACCGACTAAAGAGCCTAAATCTGTACTCCCTTGAGCGCAGGCGGGAGAGATACATAATAATTTACACATGGAAAATAATTGAGGGGCTGGTCCCAAACCTGCACACAGAAATAACATCACATGAGACCAGGAGGCATGGCAGGTTGTGCAGAATACCCCCGTTGAAAAGCAGAGGTGCAACAGGTACTCTGAGAGAGAACTCTATCAACATCAGAGGTCCGAGACTGTTCAACACGCTTCCGCTACACATAAGGGGCATAACTGGCCGACCCCTCACAGTGTTCAAGAGAGAACTGGATAAGCACCTCTAAAGGATACCTGATCAACCGGGCTGTGACTCATACGTCAGGCTGCGAGCAGCCGCGTCTAACAGCCTGGTTGATCAGTCTAGCAACCAGGAGGCCTGGTCGACGACCGGGCCGCGGGGACACTAAGCCCCGGAAGCACCTCAAGGTAACCTCAAGGTAAGGTAGGTCTCCTGGCCATCGACTTGTCCTCACAACTACGTCTGCAGTCCTTTCTCTCGGCTGCAGTCGTCCTGATTCCCAGTTAGCTTCTTCTCCTCCTGCCTCTCGGTGGATTGGCCCAGCTGCTATGTCATCACCGTCATCACCTAACTGGTGAGATTGCACAGTCGTCCCGGACGTCACTGCTCAGACCTCACTTCTTGCAAAGCACCTGTCACTGGAGCACTTGTTGCTCGATTCTCGTCCATTCCTTACACGGAGTTCAGGAAGACCTCACAGGGTGCTTGCAGACTACAGGTGATGCATAAATCCACCGGAACGGGGCAAAACTGTCAGACTGACAGGACCCCCTTTCTCACGTCCGACCTCCTCGACGTGTCATGTCAAACTCCTCCCTCACGGTGGATTGGCCCAGCCGCTACATCATCAACCGACTGGTGAAGCTGTCAGACGTCCCAGACGTCACTGCCAAGACTTCACTCCTGCGCTGCACCTGTCGCTGGAGCACTTGCTGCTCATTTCTCGTCAATTCCTACTTCGGTCCAACACATGGCATATAGGAAGACCTCACAAGGTGCTGGCAGACCACTGGTGATGCGTAAATCCACCGGAGATGGGGGATCCTGTCAAACTGACAGGATCCCCGATCGCAAGTCCGACCTCCTTGCCGTGCCGTATCAAACTCCTGGGCGCCCCGGTCCGCGCTGTCCGGACCCCCCTGCCTTCGTGACATCATACTTGCCATGGGCGTATCTCATTGGCTCCCTGTGCCACGTCACTGTTCTTGACCAATCTGGTGCCACTGACGTCACAACGTCTTGGCAGGAAATCGTAGTGGCCGGCGCCATCTTGGCGTCCTAAAGGGCCTAAACCACTGGCCAAAACACTCTTCTTTTGCGAATGTCTCGCCAACGCGAGAACACTTCACGCTCCCACATATGTCAAATTGTTCCCTGGAACGTAGAGAACGTTCGGGTAAAGTGGATATGACTCTTACAGCTGGCGTGGGAGAAATATAAGAGGGGAACACCGTCACAAAAGTCACTTTACACTCACTGACTTTACATTGTGTTACTTTACGCTGTGTTCCTGTACACAGTGTTATTCCTCGCTCTGTTTTTCCACACTGTGTTACTGTACACTGAGTTACTGTGCACTGTATTATTGTACACTGTTACTCTACGCTATGATACTGTACACTGTGTTACTCTACGCTGTGTTACTTTACACTGTGTTACTGTACATAGTGTTACTGTACACTGTGTTACTGTACACTTTGTTACTCAACGCTGTGTTCCTGTTCACTGTGATACTCTACGCTATGTTACTGTACACAGTGTTACTCTATGCTGTGTTTTTCAACACTGTGTTACTCAATGCTGTGTTACTATAAGCTTTGTTACTCTACACTGTGTTACTATGTAACTGAGTTTTTGTACACTGTGTTAACCTAAGCGGTGTTACTCTTCATTGTCCTACTCTTCGCAGTGTTACTCTAAGCTGTGTTACTCAACACTCTGTTACTCTATACTGTGTAACTCTAAACTGTATTACACTACGCTGTGTTACTTTACACTGTGTTACTGTGTTAAGGTACACTGTTCTACTCTACACTGTGTTACTCTACACTACTATACTATATACTGTACACTGTGTTACTGTACACTGTGTTACTTTACGTATTGCGTTTCTGTACACTGCGTTTCTGTACACGGAGTTCCTCCACGCTGTGTTACTGTACAATTTGTTACTTTGAACTGTGTTATTCTACCCTGTGTCACTCTACGCTGTGTAACTAAGCTGTATTACTCTACAATATGGTACTCTTCACTGTGTTACACTACGCTGTGTTATTCTACACTTTGTTACTGTACACTATATTACTCTGCACTGTCTTACTCTACACTTTGTTACTCTACACTGTTTTACTGAACACTGTGTTACTCTACGCTGAGTTACACTGCACTGGGTTACTTTACAATTTTTTACACTACGGTGTTTTAATCAACACTGTTTTACTGTACACTGTGTTTCTCTACGCACTGTTACTCTGCACTGAGTTACTCTACACTGAGTTACTGTACATTGCGTTACTCTACGCTCTGTTTCTCTACACTATGTTACTTTACTCTTTGCTACTCTACACTGCGTTACCCGAAGCTTTGTTCCTGTACTCTGTGTTACTGTACACTGTGTTACTCTAAGCTGTGTTACTCTATGCTTTGTTACATTAAACTGTGTTACTGTATGCTGTGTTATTGTACGCTGTGTTACTCTACGCTGTGTTACTTTACACTGTGTTACTCTACGTTGTGTTATTCTAAGCTTTGTTACTCTACACTGTGTTACTGTACACTGTGTTACTGTACATTGTGTTATTGTACTGTGTGTTACTGTACACTGTGTTACTGTACATTGTGTTATTGTACTGTGTGTTACTGTACACTGTGTTACTCTACGCTGTGTTACTGTAAACTGTGTTTCTCTGTGCTGTGTTATTCTACACTTTGTAACTCTACGCTGTGTTACTCTACACTGTGTTACTCTACACTGTGTTACTCTACAATGTGTTATTCTACATTGTGTTACTATGCACTGTGCTACTCTACACTGTCTTACTCTACACTGTCTTACTCTACGCTGTGTTACTCTGCACTGTGTTACTCTGAGCTATGTTACTCTACAATGAGTTACTGTATGCTGAGTTACTGTACACTGTGGTAATGAACACGGTGTTACTCTAAGCTGCGTTTCTCTACAATGTGTAACTCTACACTGTGTTACTTTACGCTGTGTTACTGTACACTGTGTTACTCATCACTGGTTTACCCTACACTATGTTACGCTACACTGTTTTACTCTACGCTTTGTTACTGTACAATGTGCTGCTCTACACTGCGTTTCTGTACACTGTGTTACTGTACACTGTGTTACTCTACGCTGTGTTACTCTGCACTGTGTTACTCTACAATGAGTTACTGTATGCTGAGTTACTGTACACTGTTTTAATGAACACTGTGTAACTCTAAGCTGCGTTTCTCTACAATGTGTGAGTATACACTGTGTTACTCTACGCTGTGTTACTGTACGCTGTGTTACTGTACACTGTGTTACTCATCACTGGTTTACCCTACACTATGTTACGCTACACTGTTTTACTCTACGCTGTAATACTGTACGCTTTGTTACTGTACAATGTGCTGCTCTACACTGAGTTTCTGTACACTATGTTACTGTACACTGTGTTACTTTACGCTGTGTTACTCTACACTGTGTTACTGTACACGTTTTTGTCTACACTGTGTTACTGTACACGTTTTTGTCTACACTGTGTTACTGTACACGTTTTTGTCTACACTGTGTTACTCTACGCTGTGTTACTGTACACTGTGTTACTGTACACTGTGTTATTGTACAGTGTGTTACTGTACACTGTGTTACTCTACGCTGTATTATTGTGCTCTGCGTATCATATCTATCATATCTACATTTGAAACTGTGTATGGAGTCAGCGTCACCACATCACTGCCTAATGCATTCCACTTGTTAACTACTCTGACACTGAAAAAGTTCTTTCTTACGTCCATGTGGCTTATTTGGGCTCTCAATCTCCACCTGTGCCGCGCTTGTTCGCGTACCGCCCCGTGTTAAAAAGTTTATCCTTATCTACCCTGTCAATTCCTGTGAGAATTTTGTTGGCAGTGATCATGTCTCCTCTTACTTATCTGTCTTCCAGTGTCGTGACCTGCATTTCTCGCAGCCTTTTCTCGTAACTCATGCCTGTTAGTTCTGGGACTAACCTATTGGCATACCTCTGAACTTTTTCCAGCTCTGTCTAGTGCTTGACAAGGTTCGGGCTCCATGCTGGGGCCGCATACTCCAGGATTGGTCGTACAAATGCTGTGTCCAAAGTCCTGAATGATTCCTTACACAGGTTCCTGAAGGCTGTTCTGATGTTAGCCAGCCTCGCATATGTTACTCAACACTGTGTTACTCTACGCTGTGTTACTCTACACTGTGTTACTGTACACTATTTTACTCTACGCTGGGTTACTCTACACTGTGTTACTGTGCACTGTATTACTCTACGCAGTGTTACTGTATACTGTGTTACTGAACAGGGTGTTACTCTACACAGAGTTACTCTACACTGTGTTCCTCTACACTGTGTTACTCTATGCGGTGTTACTTTAAGGCGTGTTACTGAACACTGTGTTACTGTACACTGTATTACTGTGTTACTGTATACTATGTTACAGTACACTGTGTTACTGTACATTGTGTTACTTCACGTGTTGTGTTACTCTACACTGTGTTACTCTACACTGTGTTACTCTAAACTGTGTTTCTCTACACTGTGTTACTCTAGGCTGTGTTACTCTAAGCTGTATTACCCTACACTGTGTTACTCTACACTGTGTTACACTACACTGTGTTAATCTATATTTTGTTACTGCTCATTGTGTTACTCTACACTGTTTTGCTCTACACTTTTTTACTCTACACCGTTTTACTGAACACTATCTTACTCTACGCAGTTTTAATCTACATTGTTTTAATATACACTGTTTTACTCTACGCTGTTTTAATCTACACTGTGTTAATGTACACTGTATTTCTAAACTCTGTTACTCAACACTGAGTTACTGTACACTGTGTTAGTGTATGCTGTGTTAAACTACACTGTGTTACTGTACACTATTACTCTACACTGCGTTACCCTAAGCTGTGTAACTCTACACTGCGTTACCCTAAACTGTGTTCCTGTACTCTGTTTTACTGTACACTGTGTTACTGTACATTGTGTTACTGTACACTGTGTTACTCTAAACTGTTTTATTGTTCAGTGTGGTATTCAACGCTGTGTTACACTATACTGTTTTATTGTTCAGAGTGTTATGTAACGCAGTGTTACTGTACATTGTGTTTCTCTACACTGTGTTATTCTAAACTGTGTTTCTCTACACTGTGTTATTCTAAACTGTGTTACTCTAAACTGTGTTACTGTATGCTGTGTTATTGTAAGGTATATAACTCTATGCTGTGTTACTCAACACTGTGTTACTGTACACTGTGATAATCTACACTGTATTACTCTTCGCTGTGTTTCTCTACACTGTGTAACTCTACACTGTGTTACTATACACTGTGTTATTCAACACTGTTTTACTCTTCACTCTGTTACTCTACACTGTGTTAATGACCACTGTGTTACTTTATGCTGTATTACTCTACACTGTGTTTCTGTACACTGTGTTACTCAACGCTGTGTTACTGTACACTGTGTTACTGTACACTGTATTACTCTTCACTGAGTTACTCAACGCTGTGTTACTCTAAGCTTTATTCCTCTACACAGTGTTATTCTACACTGTGTTTCTCAACGCTGTGTTAATCTACATTGTGTTACTTTTTTACTGTTTTACTCTACACTTTGTTACTCTACACTGTGTTACTGTACACTGTGTTACTTTACGCTGTGTTACTCTACACATTGTTACTCTACACTGCTATTCTCTAAGCTGTGGTAATCTACACTGTGTTACTATACACTGCGGTACTCTACGTTGTGTTACTGTACACTGTGTTACTCTACATTGTGTTACTCTGTTACTCTACACTGTGTTACAGTACACCGTCATTCTGCACTGTGTTAATCTACACTCAATTACTCCGCACAGAATAATGTATACTGTGTTACTCTACATTCTATTACTCTACACTGTTACTGTACAATGTGTTGTTCTACGTTGCGTTACTGTAGACTGTTTCTCTACACTGTGTTACTGTGCACTGTGTTAATGGACAATGAGTTACTCTACTCTGTGTTACTGCACACCCCTGTTACCGTACACTGTTTTCTGTACACTGTGTTTCTGTACGCTGTGATACTGTACACTGTGTTACTGTACACTGTGTTTCTCTACACTGTGTTAATGTACACTGTTGAACTCTACACTCTGATACTCTTTACTGTGTTTCTCTAGACTGTCTTACTGTGCAATGTGTTATTCTATGCTGTGTTTCTGTACACTGTTGTACTCTACACTATCTTACTGTACGCTGTGTAACTTTATGCTGTGTTACTTGGCACTGTGTTACTGTACTATGTGTTTCTCTACACTGTGTTACTCATCATTGTTTTACTCTACACTATGTTACTCTACACTGTGTTACTCTACGCTGTATTACTGTACACGGTGTTACCGTATAATGTGTTGCTCTACACTTCGTAACTGCACACTGTGTCACTAAACACTGTTTTACTCTACGCTGTGTTCTGTACACCATGTTACTTTACTCTGTTTTACTCTACGCTGTGTTACTCTACATTGTTTGTCTCTACTCTGTTTTACTCTACACTGTGTTACTCTTCGCTGTGCTACTGTACACTGTGTTACTGTACACTGCATTATTGTACAGTGTGTTACTGTACACTATGTTACTCTACACTGTGTTACTATACGCTTTGTTAATCTACTCTGTGTTACTCTTAACTGTGTTTCTCTATACTCTCCTACTGTACAATGTACTACTATATGCTATGTTACTGTACACAGTGTTACTGTACACTGTTACTCTAAGCTGTGTTTTTTTACACTGTGTTCCTCTACACTGTGTTTTCTACACCCAGTTACTCTACACTGTGCTACTCTACGCTGTGTTTACTTTGCGCTACGCTTACTTTACACTGAGTTTTTCTACACCCAGTTACTCTACACTGTGTTGCTGTACGCTGTGTTATTGTACACTGTGTTACTATACACTGTGTTTCTAAACGCCTTTGTTAATCTGCTCTGTGGTTATACTTTACTGTGTTTCTCTGTACTGTCTTACTGTACAATGTGTTACTCTATGCTATGTTTCTGTTCACTGTGTTACTCTACACTCTCTTACTGTACGCTTTGTTACTTTATGCTATGTTACTGTACACTGTGTTAGTTGACACTGTGTTACTGTGCAATGTGTTACTCTATACTCTGTTACTCAACAATGTGTTACTGTACACTGTGTTACTGTTCATTGTGTTACTCTACACTGTGTTACTGTTCATTGTGTTACTCTACACTGTGTTTTTCTACACCCAGTTACTTTACACTATGTTACTGTACGCTGTATTACTCTAAGCTGTAATACTGTACACTGTGTTACACTACGCTGTGTTAATCTACGCTGTGTTATTGAACACTGTGCTACTTTACACTGTGTTACTCTTCGCTGTGTTACTCTGAGCTGTGTTACTCTACACTGTGTTACTCTACACTGTGTTATTCTACAGTGTGTTACTATACAATGTGTTACTGTACACTGTGTTACTTTACCGTCTTTTACTCTATACTGTGTTATTATACACTGTGTTAATCTACACTTTGTTACTCTACGTTGTGTTACTGTACACTGTGTAACTCCTAGCAAGTCCTGGCAGGACTTGCAATCCCCGAACCCATGTTGATGCTGTGTTACAAAGTTCTTTCTCTCCAGATGTTCCACAAGCTTTTTTCGCACAATCTTCTCCATCAGCTTGCATGGTAAGCAAGTAAGGTAGTCTGGCTTGTATTTCAGTGCTTTCCTTCAATCCCCCTTTCTTGTATATCGGGATTAAATTAGCAGTCCTCCAAATTTTTAGCAATTCCCCTGTTACCAGGGATTTGTTATTCATTATAAAGAGGGACAGACACAGTGCTTCTGCTCCTTCCTTTAGCATTCATGTGGAGATTCCATCCTGGCCTATAGCCTTTGTCACATCCAACTATAGCAAGAGATTCCTTACATCCCCACTGGTAATCTATAATTCTTCTCGTGGTTCCTGGTTAACTATTCCCTCTCTTACACTACACTGTAACTTTACACTGTGTTACTGTACACTGTTTTACTCTACACGGTGTTAGTACCCAGGGAGCCGGTGGCTGAGCACCAGGGAGCCGGTGGCTGAGCGGACAGAACATTTTGATTTTTTGATTATTGCCGCCGAAGGCGGCTAGTTTATTGTGCACCCCATACTCATCCTGTGAGCGGTAGCGCAAAAGCATTACAGAGGGCACAAAAGGTCTTTATCAGACCTCATCTTAGATTATTACATAAACAATTTCTTCAATCCTTCACACCTTATAGATACAATGTCAGCTAGTTACAGAGAAAGTGCTTTTACAAGAGCTACATATTTACAGTAAGTTATCATACATTAATGGTAGGTCTTATCGTTAATACATAATAGTTTGGCCAATGGGGATATTACAGAGTCATAGGGGAGCTTCTGTTTATTATTAGTCCTCACAATACACTACTTGTTTCTGAATCTCATATGTCGTTCATCTACTGGAAGCAAAATGTGGGTACAGTGCAAGGGTTTCAGGTAATTTATCCATGGTAATAAGATAGGTTGGCATATCATACAGAGTGAGCTCAGACTTATCTCTAAAAGGCTAAATTTTACAACAATCCAAGATATAGTGTTCGAGTGTGTGTCCCTGCCTATGTCCACACACTTTACACTTTACTTCATCTAGATCCCTATACAAGCCGAACTGCCAGAGATACTTGTAGCCAAGTCTTATACGAGCTGTGACAACATCTGTTAGTCTACTGACTTTGTTACTTGCCCCATACACATGTTTTACTTCACACATTTCATTGTGATGAACAATGGACCTACTAGTTCCAGTTTGCACTGTTCTACTTTCTTCAAATCCATCTAGGAGTTCTCGTCTAATGACACTTTTAAGGGACCTATTTGATAACTCAAGATTCCATTCAATACTGTCTTTATTTACTGCAGCCTTAGCAAGGGCGTCAACTTTGTCATGTTCCTGCATGCCAATGTGAGAAGGAATCCACAACATTTTTATATTTACCCTCTTGCTAAGTATTCTTACATATCTACGTCTAGCTTCCAAGACAAGCACGTTATTACTTGATTGCAAACTGTTTATTGCTCGTAGTGAGGATAGGGAGTCAGAAATAATTAAGCTGTCTACTTCAGTGTTGTCAATAATTTCGAGTGCTACCAGTATCGCTACCAACTCGGCCTGCATTGTGGACGCCCAGTTACTAATTCGGATATTTCTTTGAATTGTGCTGCCATCGGGCTGATGAGCAATAACAGCACTTCCTGCCCTCCCTGTAGCTGTATTGAGTGATCCGTCAGTGTATATGGTCTGTGCAATGTTGTTTTCAGCTTGTATATTGTGAATGTGCTCTATGGTGCTTAATTTAGCAGCAAGCTGAGCATGAGGGTTGCTTGTGATTAGTTTCTTGGTGGGGTATGCAGGGGTCAGGATGTCAAAAGGTACTATCTGCCAGGGTGGAAGGAAGTGCTGTACTCTTTCATCTGTATATACATCGTGCAGTCCCATCATTTTAATATGAGTGGCAGTTCTTTGAATCCATTTAGACTCGCTAGTTCCATTTCGTATGTGTTCTAACAGTGCAACTGACACAATGTTGTTTTTGTTATCACGCAGCAGCTTTAGTCCCATCATAAGATTAATTTCAAATATTCTATCTCGAATGCTAAGTATATTTAATTCTTTCCGCATATTGAGAACTTTGGTAGTTATAGGACAGCCAAGTATAATTCTGAGTGCTTCATTTTGCATTTTTTCCAGTCTATCAATACATTTGCCATTCTGCAGGACCAAAGCTGGTGCATGATAGTCTATCAGAGACCTTATATACGCTAAATACATCATTCTTGCTATTCTAATATTAACACCATATTTCGGGCTGTACCCCACTACAGTTCTGAGAGCCTTGAGTCTGTCTCTACATTGTTGATGTAACTTATTGACTGCAGTTGAGGTACAAGGGACAGAGACTCCAAGGTATTTGAAAGAAGAGACATAGTCTATTGGTATGTTGTCTATCTTAAGTTTTCGTGGTCCACTTTTGCGGTTGCCAATTTGTATGTTAAATACCTTAGTTTTAGCAGCGTTGATTACAAGACCAAGGCTCTCACAAGCTGTATGTATACAATTTAAGACTGTTTGCATTTCGCGGTGGGTTTTAGTATGCACAAGGATGTCATCTGCCTAGCTGATAGTGAAGTTTGCCGGACTAGTTGGGATACAGAACACTGGACGCTGATCCTGTGGTCCCGGGTTCGATCCCGGGCGCCGGTGAGAAACAATGAACAGAGTTTCTTTCACCCTGATGCTACTGTTACCTAGCAGTAAATCCCGGGAGTTAGTCAGCTGTCACGGGCTGCTTCCTGGGGGTTGAGCCCTGGTCGAGGACCGGGCCGTGGGGACACTAAGCCCCGAAATCATCTCTAAATTACCTCAAGATAACGCAGTGTTACATTACACTGTGTTACGGTACACTGTTACTATATGCGGTGTTACGGTACACTGTTACTCAATGCTGTGTTATGGTACACTGTTACTCTGCGCAGTTTTAATCTACACAGTGTTACTTTACACTCTGTTACTCTATGCTGTGTTACTCTTCACTGTTACTCTACACTGCGTTACTCTACACTGTGTTACTCTACGCTGTGATCCTGTACACAGTGTTACTGTACATTGCATTACTGTACATTGTAATAATGTACACTGTGTTACTCTACACTGAGTCATTGTTCACTGTGTTACTAAACGCTGTGTTACTGTACATTGTAATACTGTACACTGTGTTACTCTACACTGAGTCATTGTTCACTGTGTTACTAAACGCTGTGTTACTCTACACTCTGTTACTCTATGCTGTGCTAAACTAAGCTGTGTTACTCTCAACAGTGTTATTGTGCGCTGAGTTATTGTAAGCAGTGTTAATGTACTCTGTGTTACTCTACGCTGTGTCATTTTACAAAGTGGTAATCTACACTGTATTACTCTGCACTGTGTTCCTGTATAATGTGTTACTCTAAACTCTGTTAATGTACACTGTGTTACTCTACACTGTGTTTCTCTACACTGTGTTTCTCTACACTGTCTTACTCTATACTGTGTTACTCTATACTGTATTTCTGTACAGTGTGTTACTCTAAACTGTGTTACTTTGCACTGTGTTACTCTATATTGCTTTAATGTACACTGTGTTACTGTACGCTATGTTTCTGTACACTGTGCTGCTCTACGTTGTGTAACTGTACACTGTGCTACTCTGCGCTGTGTTACTGTAACCTGTATTACATCTTCACTGTGTTACTGTACACTGTATTACTATACACTGTGTTACTCTAAGTTGTGTTACTATACACTGTGTTACTCTACGTTGTTTTACTCTACGTTATGTTACTCTAAAATATTTTACTCTACGCTATGTTACTCATCACTGTGTTACTGTACACTGTGGTACTGAACACTGTGTTGCTATCCACTGTGTTACTGTACACTGTGTTACTCTACACTGTGCTCCTCTGCAATGTGTTACTCTACGTTGTCTTAATCTAAGCTGTGCTACTCTCCTCTGTGTTACTTTACGCTGTGTTACTGTACACTGTGTTAATGTACACTGTGTTAATGTACACTGTGTTACTGTACGCTGTGTTACTGTACATTGTGTTTCTGTGAACTGTGTTACTCCTCACTGAGTTAAACTACACATTGTTACTCTTACGGTGTTACTCTATGCTGTGAATACACTGTGAGTTTCTCAACACTGTGTTACTCGACACTGTATTACTCTACACTGTGTTACTGTAAAATGTGATATTCTACACTGTGCTACTGTACACTGTGTTACTCTGCACTGTGTGTTCGTACTCTGTATTACTGTACAAAGTGTTACTCTACACTGTATTACTGTACACTATTTTTTTTTTTATATATATACAAGAGTTGTTACATTCTTGTAACAACTCTTTTATTTTACAATACACATTTTATTCTACATTACACATTTTACTGTTGCGTTAAACAGAGGCTACAGTTAAGGAATTGCGCCCTGTAAATCCTCCCCGGCCAGGATACGAACCCATGACATAGCGCTCGCGGAACGCCAGGCGAGTGTCTTACCACTACACCACGGAGACTGTGTTGCTCTTCATTGTGTTAATGTACACTGTGTTACCTTGTGCGGTGTTACTTTACACTGTTTTACATTACACTGTGTTACTCAACACTGTGCTTCTCTATGCTGTGTTACTATACACTGTGTTACTTTAAACTGTGCTACTCTACGCAGTGCCACTTTACGGTGTGTTACTGTACACTGTCATTCTACACCGTGTTACTGTACACTGTGTTACTGTACACTGTTTTACTCTACACTGTTGTACTTTACACTGTATTACTCTACAATGAGTTACTCTACACTGTGTAACTCTACACTGTGTTACTACGCTGTGTTACTGTACACTGTGTTACTGTACACTGTATTATTCTACAATGTGTTACTCTACACTGTGCTGTGCGCATTTAGACATATTGTGCATCAAGCATAGACACAGAGTTCTCCCATACTAACAGGGAATTGATAAAAAACGTAAAAGTGACCCCTCACTTGCTCTAGTTACCCTTGGGAGGTGTTAATCTTTGAGGTGTATAAATACTCCGAAATTACCATCTCTTTTTAAGGGTCTGAGCATGGTGCAGTGGGTTAAAAGCGTACCTGTTATGCCAGCTGCTGGAAGGCTTCTGTGCTGGCTAGGGTTCGAATCTCCTGGTGGGAAAGTGTTCTTAAGTTGTATAACTACACTTGCGCATTTACGCAAGTTGTGCATCAAGCATAGACACAGAGTTCTCCCATATTAACAGGGACTTGATGAAAAACGTAAAAGTGACCCGTCACTTGCTCTGGTTGCCCTTGGGAGGTGGCAATCTTTAGGGTGTATAAATATTTCAAAATTACCATCTCTTTTAGAGTCTGAGCGAGGTGCAGTGGGTTAAAGGTGTACCTTTCATGCCAGTTGTGTAAGGCTTCTGTGCTGGCTAAGGTTCGAGTCTCCTGGTGGGAAAGTGTTCTAAAGTGGTAAACCTTCACTTGTGTGTTTAGGCGAGTTGTGCATCAAGCATAGACACAGAGTTCTCCCATATTAAAAGGGACTTGATGAAAAACGTAAAAGTGACCCCTCACTTGCTCTGGTTGCCCTTGGGAGGTGGCAATCTTTAGGGTGTATAAATACTCCAAAATTACCATCTTTTTTAGGGTCTGAGTGTGGTGCAGTGGGTTAAAGGCATAGCTGTTATGACAGTATCTGAAAGGCTTCTGTGCTGGCTAGGGTTCGAGTCTCTTGGTAGGAAAGTGTTCTAAAGTTGTATAAATTCACTTGCGCGTTTAGGCAAGTTGAGCATCAAACATAGACACAGAGTTCTCCCATATTAACAGGGACTTGATGAAAAACGTAAAATTGACCCCTCACCTGCTGTAGTTGCCGTGGGATGTGGTAATCTTTGGGGTGTATATATACTCCAAAATTACCATCTCTTTTAAGGGTCTGAGCGTGGTGCAGTGGGTTAAAGGCGTACCTGTATGCCAGTTGCAGGAAGGCTTCTGTGCTGGCTTAAGTTCGAGTCTCCTGGTGGGAAAGTGTTCTAGAGTTGTATACTTCACTTACACGTTTAGGCAAGTTGTGCATCAAGCGTAGACATAGAGTTCTCCCATACTAACAGGGACTTGATGAAAAACGTAAAAGTGACCCCTCACTTGCTCTAGTTGCTCTTGGGAGGTGGTAATCTCTGGGGTGTATAAATACTCCGAAATTACCATCTCTTTTAAGGGTCTGAGGGTGGTGCAGTGGGTTAAAGGCGTATCTGTTATGCCAGTTGCTTGAAGGCTTCTCTGCTGGCAAGGGTTCGAGTCTCCGGGTAGGAAAGTGTTCTAAAGTTGTATAACTTCACTTGCGCATTTAGGCAAGTTGTGCATCAAGCATAGACACAGAGTTCTCCCATATTAACAGGGACGTGATGAAAAACGTAAAAGTGACCCCTCACTTGCTCTAATTGCCCATGGGAGGTGGTAATCTTTGGGGTGTATAAATACTCCAAAATTACCATCTCTTTTAAGGGTCTGAGCGAGGTGCAGTAGGTTAAAGGTGTACCTGTCATGCCAGTTGCTGGAAGGCTTCTGTGCTGGCTAGGGTTCGAGTCTCCTGGTGGGAAAGTGTTCTAAACTTGTATAACTTCACTAGCGCGTTTAGGCAAGTTGTGCATCAAGCATAGACACAGAGTTCTCCTATATTAAAAGGGACTTGATGAAAAACGTAAAAGTGACCCCTCACTTGCTCTGGTTGCACTTGGGAGGAGGCAATCTTTAGGGTGTATAAATACTCCGAAATTACCATCTCTTTTAAGGGTCTGAGCATGGTGCAGTGGGTTAAAGGCGTACCTGTTATGCCAGTTTCTGGAAGACTTCTCTGCTGGCTAGGGTTCGAGTCTCCTGGTGGGAAAGTGTTCTAAAGTTGTATAACTTCACTTGCGCGTTTAGGCAAGTTGTGCATCAAGCATAGACACAGAGTTCTCATATATTAAAAGGGACTTGATGAAAAACGTAAAAGTGACCCCTTCACTTGCTCTAGTTGCCCTCGGGAGGTGGTAATCTTTGGGGTGTATAAATACTCCAAAATTACCATCTCTTTTAAGGGTCTGAGCGAGGTGTAGTGGGTTAAAGGCGTACCTGTTATACCAGTTGCTGGATGGCTTCTGTGCTAGCTAGGGATCGAGTCTCTTTTTAGGAAAGTGTTCTAAAGTTGTATAACTTCACTTGCGCGTTTAGGCAAGTCTTGCATCAAGCATAGACACAGAGTTCTCCCATACTAACAGGGAATTGATGAAAAACGTATAAGTGACCCCTCACCTGCTCTAGTTGCCCTTGGGAGGTGGCAATCTTTACGGTGTATAAATACTCCAAAATTATCACCTCTTTTACGGTCTGAGTGTGGTGCAGTGGGTTAAAGGCATAGCTGATGTGCCAGTATCTGGAAGGCTTCTGTGCTGGCTAGGGTTCGAGTCTCTTGGTAGGAAAGTGTTCTAAAGTTGTATAAATTCACTTGCGCGTTTAGGCAAGTTGAGCATCAAGCATAGACACAGAGTTCTCCCATACTAACAGGGAATTGATGAAAAACGTAAAAGTGACCCCTCTCTTGCTCTAGTTACCCTTGGGAGGTGTTAATCTTTGAGGTGTATAAAAATTCTCCGAAATTACCATCTCTTTTAAGGGTCTGAGCATGGTGCAGTGGGTTAAAAGCGTACTTGTTATGCCAGCTGCTGGAAGGCTTCTGTGCTGGTTAGGGTTCGAGTCTCCTGGTGGGAAAGTGTTCTAAAGTTGTATAACTTCACTTGCGCGTTTAGGCAAGTTGTGCATCAAGCATAGACACAGAGTTCTCATATATTAAAAGGGACCTGATGAAAAACGTAAACGTGACTCCCTCACTTGCTCTAGTTGCCCTTGGGAGGTGGTAATCTTTGGGGTGTATAAATACTCCAAAATTACCATCTCTTTTAAGGGTCTGAGCGTGGTGCAGTGGGTTAAAGGCGTACCTGTTATGCCATTTGCTTGAGAGCTTCTCTGCTGGCTTGGGTTCGAGTCTCCTGGTCGGAAAGTGTTCTAAAGTTGTATAACTTCACTTGCGCGTTTAGGCAAGTTGTGTATCAAGCATAGACACAGAGTTCTCCCATATTAACAAGGACTTGATGAAAAACGTAACAGTGACCCCTCACTTGCTCTAGTTGCGCTTGGGAGGTGGTATTCTTTGGGGTTTATAAATACTCCGAAATTACCATCTCTTTTAAGGGTCTGAGCGTGGTGCAGTGGGTTAAAGGCGTACCTGTTATGCCAGTTGCATGAAAGCTTCTCTGTTGGCTTGGGTTCGAGTCTCCTGGTGGGAAAGTGTTCTAAAGTTGTATACTTCACTTGAGCGTTTAGGCAAGTTGTGCATCAAGCGTTTAGGCAAGTTGTGCATCAAGCATAGATGCAGAGTTCTCCCATATTAACAACTTGATGAAAAAAGTAAAAGTGACCCCATAGGTGCTCTAGCTGCGCTTGGGAGGTGGTAATCTTTAGGGTGTATAAATACTCCGAAATTATCATCTATTTTAAGGGTCTGAGCATGGTGCAGTGGGTTAAAGGCGTACCTGTTATGCCAGTTGCTTAAAGGCTTCTCTGCTGGCTAGGGTTCGAGTCCCCTGGTGGGAAAGAGTTCTAAAGTTGTATAACTTCACTTGCGCGTTTAGGCAAGTTGTGCATCAAGCTTAGACACTGAGTTCTCATATTTTAACAGGGACCTGATGAAAAACGTAAAAGTGACCCCCTCACTTGCTCTAGTTGCCCTTGGGAGGTGGTAATCTTTGGGGTGTATATATACTCTGAAATTACCATCTCTTTTAAGGGTCTGAGCATAGTGCAGTGGGGTAAAAGCGTACCTGTTATGCCAGCTGCTGGAAGGCTTCTATGCTGGCTAGGGTTCGAGTCTCCTGGTGGGAAAGTGTTCTTAAGTTGTATAACTAACTTGCGTATTTGGGCAAGTTGTGCATCAAGCATAGACACAGAGTTCTCCCATATTAACAGGGACTTGATAAAAAACGTAAAAGTGACCCCTTACTTGCTCTAGTTGCGCTTGGGAGATGGTAATATTTAGGGTGTATAAATACTCCGAAATTACCATCTCTTTAAGGGTCTGAGCGTGGTGCAGTGGGTTAAAGGCGTACTTGTTATGCCAGTTGCTTGAAGGCTTCTCTGCTGGCTAGGGTTCGAGTCTCCTGGTGGGAATGTGTTCTAAAGTTGTATAACTTCACTTGCGCGTTTAGGCAAGTTGTTCATCAAGCATAGACACAAAGTTCTCCCATATTAATAGGGACTTGATGAAAAACGGAAAAGTGACCCCTCACTTGCTGTAGTTGCCCTTGGGAGGTGGTAATCTTTGGGGTGTATAAATACCCCGAATTTACCATCTCTTTTAAGTGTCTGAGCATGGTGCAGTGGGTTAAAGTTGTATCTGTTATGCCAGTTGCTGGAAGGGTTCTGTGCTGGCTAGGGTTCGAGTCTCCTGGTGGGAAAGTGTTCTAAAGTTGAATAACTTCACTTGTGCATTTAGGCAAGTTGTGCATCAAGCATAGACACAGAGTTCTTCTATATTAACAGGGACTTGATGAAAAAGGTAAAAGTGACCCCTCACTTGCTCTAGTTGCCCTTGGGAGGTGGTAATCTTTGGGGTGTATAAATACTCCAAAATTACCATCTCTTTTAAGGGTCTGAGCGTGGTGCAGTGGGTTAAAGGCGTACCTGTTATGCCATTTGCTGCAAGGCTTCTGTGCTGGCTTGGGTTTGTGTCTCCTGGTGGGAAAGTGTTCTAAAATTGAATAACTTCACATGCCCATTTAGGCAAATTGTGCATCAAGCATAGACACAGAGTTCTCCCATATTAACAGGGACTTGATGAAAAACGTATAAGTGACCCCTCACTTGCTCTAGTTGCCCTTGGGAGTTGGTTATCTTTGGGCTGTATAAATACTCCGAAATTATCATCTCTTTTAAGTGTCTGAGCGTGGTGCAGTGGGTTAAAGGCGTACCTGTTATGCCAGTTGCTGGAATGCTTCTGTGCTGGCTAGAGTTCGAGTCTCCTGATAGGAAAGTGTTCTAAAGTTGTATAACATCACTTGTGCATTTAGGCAAGTTGTGCATCAAGCATAGACTCAGAGTTCTCCCATACTAACAGGGAATTGATGAAAAACGTAAAAGTGACCCCTCACTTCCTCTAGTTGCCCTTGGGAGGTGGTAATCTTTGGGGTGTATAAATACTCCGAAATTACCATCTCTTTTTAGGGTCTGAGCGTGGTGCAGTTGGTTAACGGCGTACCTGTTATGCCAGTTGCTGGAAGGCTTCTGTGCTGGCTAGGGTTCAAGTCTCCTGGTGAGAAAGTGTTCTAAAGTTGTATAACTTCACTTGTGCATTTAAGCAAGTTGTGCATCAAGCATAGACACAGTGTTCTCCCATATTAACAAGGACTTGATGAAAAAGGTAAAAGTGACCCCTCACTTGCTCTAGTTGCCCTTGGGAGGTGGTAATCTTTGGGGTGTATAAATATTCCGAAATTACCATCTCTTTTAAGGGTCTGAGCGTGGTGCAGTGGGTTAAAGGCGTACCTGTTATGCCAGTTGCTGGAAGGCTTTTGTGTTGGCTAGGGTTCGAGTCTTCTGGTGAGAAAGTGTTCTAAAGTTGTATAACTTCACTTGCGCGTTTAGGCAAGTTGTGCATCAAGCATAGACACAGAGTTCTCCCATATTAACAAGGACTTGATGAAAAAGGTAAAAGTGACCCCTCACTTGCTCTAGTTGCCCTTGGGAGGTGGTAATCTTTGGGGTGTATAAATACTCCAAAATTACCATCTCTTTTAAGGGTTTGAGCGTGGTGCAGTGGGTTAAAGGCGTACCTCTTATGCCATTTGCTGGAAGGCTTCTGTGCTGGCTAGGGTTTGTGTCTCCTGGTGGGAAAGTGTTCTAAAATTGAGTAACTTCACCTGCGCATTTAGGCAAGTTGTGCATCAAGCATAGACACAGAGTTCTCCCATATTGACAGGGACTTGATGAAAAACGTAAAAGTGACCCCTCACTTGCTCTAGTTGCCCTTGGGAGGTAATAATCTTTGTGGTTTATAAGTACTCTGAAATTACCATCTCTTTTTAGGGTCTGAGCGTGGTGCAGTGAGGTAAAGGCGTACCTGTTATGCCAGTTTGCTGGAAGGCTTCTGTGCTGGCTAGGGTTCTAGTCTCCTGGTGGGGAAGTGTTCTAAAGTTGTATAACTTCACTTGTGCATTTAGGCAAGTTGTGCATCAAGCATAGACTCAGAGTTCTTCTATATTAACAGGGACTTGATGAAAAAGGTAAAAGTGACCCCTCACTTGCTCTAGTTGCCCTTGGGAGGGGGTAATCTTTGGGGTGTATAAATACTCCGAAATTACCATCTCTTTTAAGGGTCTGAGCGTGGTGCAGTGGGTTAAAGGCGTACCTGTTATGCCATTTGTTGCAAGGCTTCTGTGCTGGCTTGGGTTTGTGTCTCCTGGTGGGAAAGTGTTCTAAAATTGAATAACTTCACATGCCCATTTAGGCAAATTGTGCATCAAGCATAGACACAGAGTTCTCCCATATTAAGAGGGACTCGATGAAAAACGTATAAGTGACCCCTCACTTGCTCTAGTTGCCCTTGGGAGTTGGTTATCTTTGGGCTGTATAAATACTCCGAAATTATCATCTCTTTTAAGTGTCTGAGCGTGGTGCAGTGGGTTAAAGGCGTACCTGTTATGCCAGTTGCTGGAATGCTTCTGTGCTGGCTAGAGTTCGAGTCTCCTGATAGGAAAGTGTTCTAAAGTTGTATAACATCACTTGTGCATTTAGGCAAGTTGTGCATCAAGCATAGACTCAGAGTTCTCCCATACTAACAGGGAATTGATGAAAAACGTAAAAGTGACCCCTCACTTGCTCTAGTTACCCTTGGGAGGTGGTAATCCTTGAGGTGTATAAATACTCCGAAATTACCATCTCTTTTAAGGGTCTGAGCATGGTGCAGTGGGTTAAAGGCGTACCTGTTATGCCAGTTGCGGGAAGGCTTCTGTGCTGGCTAGGGTTCGAGTCTCCTGGTGGGAATGTGTTCTTAAGTTGTATAACTTCACTTGCGCATTTAGGCAAGTTGTGCATCAAGCATAGACACAGAGTTCTCCCATATTAACAGGGACTTGATGAAAAACGTAAAAGTGACCCCTCACTTGCTCTAGTTGCCCTTGGGAGGTGGTAATCTTTGGGGTGTATAAATACTCCGAAATTACCATCTCTTTTAAGGGTCTGAGCGTGGTGCAGTGGGTTAAAGGCGTACCTGTTATGCCAGTTGCTGGAAGGCTTCTGTGCTGGCTAGGGTTCGAGTCTCCTGGTGGGAAAGTGTTCTAAAGTTGTATAACTTCACTTGCGCGTTTAGGCAAGTTGTGCATCAAGCATAGACACAGAGTTCTCCCATATTAACAGGGACTTGATGAAAAAGGTAAAAATGACCCCTCACTTGCTCTAGTTGCCCTTGGGAGGTGGTAATCTTTGGTGTGTATAAATACTCCGAAATTACCATCTCTTTTAAGGGTCTGAGCGTGGTGCAGTGGGTTAAAGGCGTACCTGTTATGCCAGTTGCTGGAAGGCTTCTGTGCTGGCTAGGGTTCGAGTCTCCTGGTGGGAAAGTGTTCTAAAGTTGTATAACTTCACTTGCGCGTTTAGGCAAGTTGTGCATCAAGCATAGACACAGAGTTCTCCCATATTAACAGGGACTTGATGAAAAAGGTAAAAATGACCCCTCACTTGCTCTAGTTGCCCTTGGGAGGTGGTAATCTTTGGTGTGTATAAATACTCCGAAATTACCATCTCTTTTAAGGGTCTGAGCGTGGTGCAGTGGGTTAAAGGCGTACCTGTTATGCCAGTTGCTGGAAGGCTTCTGTGCTGGCTAGGGTTCGAGTCTCCTGGTGGGAAAGTGTTCTAAAGTTGTATAACTTCACTTGCGCATTTAGGCAAGTTGTGCATCAAGCATAGACACAGAGTTCTCCCATATTAACAGGGACTTGATGAAAAACGTAAAAATGACCCCTCACTTGCTCTAGTTGCCCTTGGGAGGTGGTAATCTTTGGTGTGTATAAATACTCCGAAATTACCATCTCTTTTAAGGGTCTGAGCGTGGTGCAGTGGGTAAAGGCGTACCTGTTATGCCAGTTGCTGGAAGGCTTCTGTGCTGGCTAGGGTTCGAGTCTCCTGGTGGGAAAGTGTTCTAAAGTTGTATAACTTCACTTGCGCATTTAGGCAAGTTGTGCATCAAGCATAGACACAGAGTTCTCCCATATTAACAGGGACTTGATGAAAAACGTAAAAATGACCCCTCACTTGCTCTAGTTGCCCTTGGGAGGTGGTAATCTTTGGGGTGTATAAATACTCCGAAATTACCATCTCTTTTAAGTGTCTGAGCGTGGTGCAGTGGGTTAAAGGCGTACCTGTTATGCCAGTTGCTGGAATGCTTCTGTGCTGGCTAGGGTTCGAGTCTCCTGGTGGGAAAGTGTTCTAAAGTTGTATAACTTCACTTGCGCATTTAGGCAAGTTGTGCATCAAGCATAGACACAGAGTTCTCCCATATTAACAGGGACTTGATGAAAAACGTAAAAATGACCCCTCACTTGCTCTAGTTGCCCTTGGGAGGTGGTAATCTTTGGTGTGTATAAATACTCCGAAATTACCATCTCTTTTAAGGGTCTGAGCGTGGTGCAGTGGGTTAAAGGCGTACCTGTTATGCCAGTTGCTGGAAGGCTTCTGTGCTGGCTAGGGTTCGAGTCTCCTGGTGGGAAAGTGTTCTAAAGTTGTATAACTTCACTTGCGCGTTTAGGCAAGTTGTGCATCAAGCATAGACACAGAGTTCTCCCATATTAACAGGGACTTGATGAAAAACGTAAAAATGACCCCTCACTTGCTCTAGTTGCCCTTGGGAGGTGGTAATCTTTGGTGTGTATAAATACTCCGAAATTACCATCTCTTTTAAGGGTCTGAGCGTGGTGCAGTGGGTTAAAGGCGTACCTGTTATGCCAGTTGCTGGAAGGCTTCTGTGCTGGCTAGGGTTCGAGTCTCCTGGTGGGAAAGTGTTCTAAAGTTGTATAACTTCACTTGCGCGTTTAGGCAAGTTGTGCATCAAGCATAGACACAGAGTTCTCCCATATTAACAGGGACTTGATGAAAAACGTAAAAATGACCCCTCACTTGCTCTAGTTGCCCTTGGGAGGTGGTAATCTTTGGTGTGTATAAATACTCCGAAATTACCATCTCTTTTAAGGGTCTGAGCGTGGTGCAGTGGGTTAAAGGCGTACCTGTTATGCCAGTTGCTGGAAGGCTTCTGTGCTGGCTAGGGTTCGAGTCTCCTGGTGGGAAAGTGTTCTAAAGTTGTATAACTTCACTTGCGCGTTTAGGCAAGTTGTGCATCAAGCATAGACACAGAGTTCTCCCATATTAACAGGGACTTGATGAAAAACGTAAAAATGACCCCTCACTTGCTCTAGTTGCCCTTGGGAGGTGGTAATCTTTGGTGTGTATAAATACTCCGAAATTACCATCTCTTTTAAGGGTCTGAGCGTGGTGCAGTGGGTTAAAGGCGTACCTGTTATGCCAGTTGCTGGAAGGCTTCTGTGCTGGCTAGGGTTCGAGTCTCCTGGTGGGAAAGTGTTCTAAAGTTGTATAACTTCACTTGCGCATTTAGGCAAGTTGTGCATCAAGCATAGACACAGAGTTCTCCCATATTAACAGGGACTTGATGAAAAACGTAAAAATGACCCCTCACTTGCTCTAGTTGCCCTTGGGAGGTGGTAATCTTTGGTGTGTATAAATACTCCGAAATTACCATCTCTTTTAAGGGTCTGAGCGTGGTGCAGTGGGTTAAAGGCGTACCTGTTATGCCAGTTGCTGGAAGGCTTCTGTGCTGGCTAGGGTTCGAGTCTCCTGGTGGGAAAGTGTTCTAAAGTTGTATAACTTCACTTGCGCATTTAGGCAAGTTGTGCATCAAGCATAGACACAGAGTTCTCCCATATTAACAGGGACTTGATGAAAAACGTAAAAATGACCCCTCACTTGCTCTAGTTGCCCTTGGGAGGTGGTAATCTTTGGTGTGTATAAATACTCCGAAATTACCATCTCTTTTAAGGGTCTGAGCGTGGTGCAGTGGGTTAAAGGCGTACCTGTTATGCCAGTTGCTGGAAGGCTTCTGTGCTGGCTAGGGTTCGAGTCTCCTGGTGGGAAAGTGTTCTAAAGTTGTATAACTTCACTTGCGCGTTTAGGCAAGTTGTGCATCAAGCATAGACACAGAGTTCTCCCATATTAACAGGGACTTGATGAAAAACGTAAAAATGACCCCTCACTTGCTCTAGTTGCCCTTGGGAGGTGGTAATCTTTGGTGTGTATAAATACTCCAAAATTATCATATCTTTTAAGGGTCTGAGCGTGGTGCAGTGGGATAAAGGCGTACCTGTTATGCCAGTTGCTGGAAGGCTTCTGTGCTGGCTAGGGTTCGAGTCTCCTGGTGGGAAAGTGTTCTAAAGGTGTATAATTTCACTTGCGCGTTTAGGCAAGTTGTGCATCAAGCATAGACACAGAGTTCTCCCATATTAACAGGGACTTGATGAAAAATGTAAAAATGACCCCTCACTTGCTCTAGTTGCCTTTGGGAGGTGGTAATCTTTGGTGTGTATAAATACTCCGAAATTACCATCTCTTTTAAGGGTCTGAGCGTGGTGCAGTGGGTTAAAGGCGTACCTGTTATGCCAGTTGCTGGAAGGCTTCTGTGCTGGCTAGGGTTCGAGTCTCCTGGTGGGAAAGTGTTCTAAAGTTGTATAACTTCACTTGCGCGTTTAGGCAAGTTGTGCATCAAGCATAGACACAGAGTTCTCCCATATTAACAGGGACTTGATGAAAAACGTAAAAATGACCCCTCACTTGCTCTAGTTGCCCTTGGGAGGTGGTAATCTTTGGTGTGTATAAATACTCCGAAATTACCATCTCTTTTAAGGGTCTGAGCGTGGTGCAGTGGGTTAAAGGCGTACCTGTTATGCCAGTTGCTGGAAGGCTTCTGTGCTGGCTAGGGTTCGAGTCTCCTGGTGGGAAAGTGTTCTAAAGTTGTATAACTTCACTTGCGCATTTAGGCAAGTTGTGCATCAAGCATAGACACAGAGTTCTCCCATATTAACAGGGACTTGATGAAAAACGTAAAAATGACCCCTCACTTGCTCTAGTTGCCCTTGGGAGGTGGTAATCTTTGGTGTGTATAAATACTCCGAAATTACCATCTCTTTTAAGGGTCTGAGCGTGGTGCAGTGGGTTAAAGGCGTACCTGTTATGCCAGTTGCTGGAAGGCTTCTGTGCTGGCTAGGGTTCGAGTCTCCTGGTGGGAAAGTGTTCTAAAGTTGTATAACTTCACTTGCGCATTTAGGCAAGTTGTGCATCAAGCATAGACACAGAGTTCTCCCATATTAACAGGGACTTGATGAAAAACGTAAAAATGACCCCTCACTTGCTCTAGTTGCCCTTGGGAGGTGGTAATCTTTGGTGTGTATAAATACTCCGAAATTACCATCTCTTTTAAGGGTCTGAGCGTGGTGCAGTGGGTTAAAGGCGTACCTGTTATGCCAGTTGCTGGAAGGCTTCTGTGCTGGCTAGGGTTCGAGTCTCCTGGTGGGAAAGTGTTCTAAAGTTGTATAACTTCACTTGCGCATTTAGGCAAGTTGTGCATCAAGCATAGACACAGAGTTCTCCCATATTAACAGGGACTTGATGAAAAACGTAAAAATGACCCCTCACTTGCTCTAGTTGCCCTTGGGAGGTGGTAATCTTTGGTGTGTATAAATACTCCGAAATTACCATCTCTTTTAAGGGTCTGAGCGTGGTGCAGTGGGTTAAAGGCGTACCTGTTATGCCAGTTGCTGGAAGGCTTCTGTGCTGGCTAGGGTTCGAGTCTCCTGGTGGGAAAGTGTTCTAAAGTTGTATAACTTCACTTGCGCGTTTAGGCAAGTTGTGCATCAAGCATAGACACAGAGTTCTCCCATATTAACAGGGACTTGATGAAAAACGTAAAAATGACCCCTCACTTGCTCTAGTTGCCCTTGGGAGGTGGTAATCTTTGGTGTGCATAAATACTCCGAAATTATCATCTCTTTTAAGGGTCTGAGCGTGGTGCAGTGGGATAAAGGCGTACCTGTTATGCCAGTTGCTGGAAGGCTTCTGTGCTGGCTAGGGTTCGAGTCTCTGGTGGGAAAGTGTTTTAAAGTTGTATAACTTCACTTACGCGTTTAGGCAAGTTGTGCATCAAGAATAGACAAAGAGCTCTCCCATATTAACAGGGACTTGATGAAAAATTTTAAAATGACCCCTCACTTGCTCTAGTTGCCCTTGGGAGGAGGTAATCTTTGGTGTGTATAAATACTCCGAAATTACCATCTCTTTTAAGGGTCTGAGCGTGGTGCAGTGGGTTAAAGGCGTACCTGTTATGCCAGTTGCTGGAAGGCTTCTGTGCTGGCTAGGGTTCGAGTCTCCTGGTGGGAAAGTGTTCTAAAGTTGTATAACTTCACTTGCGCGTTTAGGCAAGTTGTGCATCAAGCATAGACACAGAGTTCTCCCATATTAACAGGGACTTGATGAAAAACGTAAAAATGACCCCTCACTTGCTCTAGTTGCCCTTGGGAGGTGGTAATCTTTGGTGTGTATAAATACTCCGAAATTACCATCTCTTTTAAGGGTCTGAGCGTGGTGCAGTGGGTTAAAGGCGTACCTGTTATGCCAGTTGCTGGAAGGCTTCTGTGCTGGCTAGGGTTCGAGTCTCCTGGTGGGAAAGTGTTCTAAAGTTGTATAACTTCACTTGCGCATTTAGGCAAGTTGTGCATCAAGCATAGACACAGAGTTCTCCCATATTAACAGGGACTTGATGAAAAACGTAAAAATGACCCCTCACTTGCTCTAGTTGCCCTTGGGAGGTGGTAATCTTTGGTGTGTATAAATACTCCGAAATTACCATCTCTTTTAAGGGTCTGAGCGTGGTGCAGTGGGTTAAAGGCGTACCTGTTATGCCAGTTGCTGGAAGGCTTCTGTGCTGGCTAGGGTTCGAGTCTCCTGGTGGGAAAGTGTTCTAAAGTTGTATAACTTCACTTGCGCATTTAGGCAAGTTGTGCATCAAGCATAGACACAGAGTTCTCCCATATTAACAGGGACTTGATGAAAAACGTAAAAATGACCCCTCACTTGCTCTAGTTGCCCTTGGGAGGTGGTAATCTTTGGTGTGTATAAATACTCCGAAATTACCATCTCTTTTAAGGGTCTGAGCGTGGTGCAGTGGGTTAAAGGCGTACCTGTTATGCCAGTTGCTGGAAGGCTTCTGTGCTGGCTAGGGTTCGAGTCTCCTGGTGGGAAAGTGTTCTAAAGTTGTATAACTTCACTTGCGCATTTAGGCAAGTTGTGCATCAAGCATAGACACAGAGTTCTCCCATATTAACAGGGACTTGATGAAAAACGTAAAAATGACCCCTCACTTGCTCTAGTTGCCCTTGGGAGGTGGTAATCTTTGGTGTGTATAAATACTCCGAAATTACCATCTCTTTTAAGGGTCTGAGCGTGGTGCAGTGGGTTAAAGGCGTACCTGTTATGCCAGTTGCTGGAAGGCTTCTGTGCTGGCTAGGGTTCGAGTCTCCTGGTGGGAAAGTGTTCTAAAGTTGTATAACTTCACTTGCGCGTTTAGGCAAGTTGTGCATCAAGCATAGACACAGAGTTCTCCCATATTAACAGGGACTTGATGAAAAACGTAAAAATGACCCCTCACTTGCTCTAGTTGCCCTTGGGAGGTGGTAATCTTTGGTGTGTATAAATACTCCGAAATTACCATCTCTTTTAAGGGTCTGAGCGTGGTGCAGTGGGTTAAAGGCGTACCTGTTATGCCAGTTGCTGGAAGGCTTCTGTGCTGGCTAGGGTTCGAGTCTCCTGGTGGGAAAGTGTTCTAAAGTTGTATAACTTCACTTGCGCGTTTAGGCAAGTTGTGCATCAAGCATAGACACAGAGTTCTCCCATATTAACAGGGACTTGATGAAAAACGTAAAAATGACCCCTCACTTGCTCTAGTTGCCCTTGGGAGGTGGTAATCTTTGGTGTGTATAAATACTCCGAAATTACCATCTCTTTTAAGGGTCTGAGCGTGGTGCAGTGGGTTAAAGGCGTACCTGTTATGCCAGTTGCTGGAAGGCTTCTGTGCTGGCTAGGGTTCGAGTCTCCTGGTGGGAAAGTGTTCTAAAGTTGTATAACTTCACTTGCGCATTTAGGCAAGTTGTGCATCAAGCATAGACACAGAGTTCTCCCATATTAACAGGGACTTGATGAAAAACGTAAAAATGACCCCTCACTTGCTCTAGTTGCCCTTGGGAGGTGGTAATCTTTGGTGTGTATAAATACTCCGAAATTACCATCTCTTTTAAGGGTCTGAGCGTGGTGCAGTGGGTTAAAGGCGTACCTGTTATGCCAGTTGCTGGAAGGCTTCTGTGCTGGCTAGGGTTCGAGTCTCCTGGTGGGAAAGTGTTCTAAAGTTGTATAACTTCACTTGCGCATTTAGGCAAGTTGTGCATCAAGCATAGACACAGAGTTCTCCCATATTAACAGGGACTTGATGAAAAACGTAAAAATGACCCCTCACTTGCTCTAGTTGCCCTTGGGAGGTGGTAATCTTTGGTTTGTATAAATTCTCCAAAATTACCATCTCTTTTAAGGGTCTGAGCGTGGTGCAGTGGGTTAAAGGCGTACCTGTTATGCCAGTTGCTGGAAGGCTTCTGTGCTGACTAGGGTTCGAGTCTCCTGGTGGGAAAGTGTTCAAAAGTTGTATAACTTCACTTGCGCATTTAGGCAAGTTGTGCATCAAGCATAGACACAGAGTTCTCCCATATTAACAGGGACTTGATGAAAAACGTAAAAATGACCCCTCACTTGCTCTAGTTGCCCTTGGGAGGTGGTAATCTTTGGTGTGTATAAATACTCCGAAATTACCATCTCTTTTAAGGGTCTGAGCGTGGTGCAGTGGGTTAAAGGCGTACCTGTTATGCCAGTTGCTGGAAGGCTTCTGTGCTGGCTAGGGTTCGAGTCTCCTGGTGGGAAAGTGTTCTAAAGTTGTATAACTTCACTTGCGCATTTAGGCAAGTTGTGCATCAAGCATAGACACAGAGTTCTCCCATATTAACAGGGACTTGATGAAAAACGTAAAAATGACCCCTCACTTGCTCTAGTTGCCCTTGGGAGGTGGTAATCTTTGGTGTGTATAAATACTCCGAAATTACCATCTCTTTTAAGGGTCTGAGCGTGGTGCAGTGGGTTAAAGGCGTACCTGTTATGCCAGTTGCTGGAAGGCTTCTGTGCTGGCTAGGGTTCGAGTCTCCTGGTGGGAAAGTGTTCTAAAGTTGTATAACTTCACTTGCGCGTTTAGGCAAGTTGTGCATCAAGCATAGACACAGAGTTCTCCCATATTAACAGGGACTTGATGAAAAACGTAAAAATGACCCCTCACTTGCTCTAGTTGCCCTTGGGAGGTGGTAATCTTTGGTGTGTATAAATACTCCGAAATTACCATCTCTTTTAAGGGTCTGAGCGTGGTGCAGTGGGTTAAAGGCGTACCTGTTATGCCAGTTGCTGGAAGGCTTCTGTGCTGGCTAGGGTTCGAGTCTCCTGGTGGGAAAGTGTTCTAAAGTTGTATAACTTCACTTGCGCGTTTAGGCAAGTTGTGCATCAAGCATAGACACAGAGTTCTCCCATATTAACAGGGACTTGATGAAAAACGTAAAAATGACCCCTCACTTGCTCTAGTTGCCCTTGGGAGGTGGTAATCTTTGGTGTGTATAAATACTCCGAAATTACCATCTCTTTTAAGGGTCTGAGCGTGGTGCAGTGGGTTAAAGGCGTACCTGTTATGCCAGTTGCTGGAAGGCTTCTGTGCTGGCTAGGGTTCGAGTCTCCTGGTGGGAAAGTGTTCTAAAGTTGTATAACTTCACTTGCGCATTTAGGCAAGTTGTGCATCAAGCATAGACACAGAGTTCTCCCATATTAACAGGGACTTGATGAAAAACGTAAAAATGACCCCTCACTTGCTCTAGTTGCCCTTGGGAGGTGGTAATCTTTGGTGTGTATAAATACTCCGAAATTACCATCTCTTTTAAGGGTTTGAGCGTGGTGCAGTGGGTTAAAGGCGTACCTGTTATGCCAGTTTGCTGGAAGGCTTCTGTGCTGGCTAGGGTTCGAGTCTCCTGGTGGGGAAGTGTTCTAAAGTTGTATAACTTCAATTGTGCATTTAGGCAAGTTGTGCATCAAGCATAGTCACAGAGTTCTTCCATATTAACAGGGACTTGATGAAAAATGTATAAATGACCCCTCACTTGCTCTAGTTGCCCTTGGGAGGTGGTAATCTTTGGGGTGTATAAATACTCCGAAATTACCATCTCTTTTAAGTGTCTGTGCGTTGTGCAGTGGGTTAAAGGCGTACCTGTTATGCCAGTTGCTGGAAGGCTTCTGTGCTGGCTAGGGTTCGAGTCTCCTGGTGGGAAAGTGTTCTAAAGTTCTATAACTTCACTTGCGCATTTAGGCAAGTTGTGCATCAAGCATAGACACAGAGTTCTCCCATATTAACAGGGACTTGATGAAAAACGTAAAAATGACCCCTCACTTGCTCTAGTTGCCCTTGGGAGGTGGTAATCTTTGGTGTGTATAAATACTCCGAAATTACCATCTCTTTTAAGGGTCTGAGCGTGGTGCAGTGGGTTAAAGGCGTACCTGTTATGCCAGTTGCTGGAAGGCTTCTGTGCTGGCTAGGGTTCGAGTCTCCTGGTGGGAAAGTGTTCTAAAGTTGTATAACTTCACTTGCGCATTTAGGCAAGTTGTGCATCAAGCATAGACACAGAGTTCTCCCATATTAACAGGGACTTGATGAAAAACGTAAAAATGACCCCTCACTTGCTCTAGTTGCCCTTGGGAGGTGGTAATCTTTGGTGTGTATAAATACTCCGAAATTACCATCTCTTTTAAGGGTCTGAGCGTGGTGCAGTGGGTTAAAGGCGTACCTGTTATGCCAGTTGCTGGAAGGCTTCTGTGCTGGCTAGGGTTCGAGTCTCCTGGTGGGAAAGTGTTCTAAAGTTGTATAACTTCACTTGCGCGTTTAGGCAAGTTGTGCATCAAGCATAGACACAGAGTTCTCCCATATTAACAGGGACTTGATGAAAAACGTAAAAATGACCCCTCACTTGCTCTAGTTGCCCTTGGGAGGTGGTAATCTTTGGTGTGTATAAATACTCCGAAATTACCATCTCTTTTAAGGGTCTGAGCGTGGTGCAGTGGGTTAAAGGCGTACCTGTTATGCCAGTTGCTGGAAGGCTTCTGTGCTGGCTAGGGTTCGAGTCTCCTGGTGGGAAAGTGTTCTAAAGTTGTATAACTTCACTTGCGCGTTTAGGCAAGTTGTGCATCAAGCATAGACACAGAGTTCTCCCATATTAACAGGGACTTGATGAAAAACGTAAAAATGACCCCTCACTTGCTCTAGTTGCCCTTGGGAGGTGGTAATCTTTGGTGTGTATAAATACTCCGAAATTACCATCTCTTTTAAGGGTCTGAGCGTGGTGCAGTGGGTTAAAGGCGTACCTGTTATGCCAGTTGCTGGAAGGCTTCTGTGCTGGCTAGGGTTCGAGTCTCCTGGTGGGAAAGTGTTCTAAAGTTGTATAACTTCACTTGCGCATTTAGGCAAGTTGTGCATCAAGCATAGACACAGAGTTCTCCCATATTAACAGGGACTTGATGAAAAACGTAAAAATGACCCCTCACTTGCTCTAGTTGCCCTTGGGAGGTGGTAATCTTTGGTGTGTATAAATACTCCGAAATTACCATCTCTTTTAAGGGTCTGAGCGTGGTGCAGTGGGTTAAAGGCGTACCTGTTATGCCAGTTGCTGGAAGGCTTCTGTGCTGGCTAGGGTTCGAGTCTCCTGGTGGGAAAGTGTTCTAAAGTTGTATAACTTCACTTGCGCATTTAGGCAAGTTGTGCATCAAGCATAGACACAGAGTTCTCCCATATTAACAGGGACTTGATGAAAAACGTAAAAATGACCCCTCACTTGCTCTAGTTGCCCTTGGGAGGTGGTAATCTTTGGTGTGTATAAATACTCCGAAATTACCATCTCTTTTAAGGGTCTGAGCGTGGTGCAGTGGGTTAAAGGCGTACCTGTTATGCCAGTTGCTGGAAGGCTTCTGTGCTGGCTAGGGTTCGAGTCTCCTGGTGGGAAAGTGTTCTAAAGTTGTATAACTTCACTTGCGCATTTAGGCAAGTTGTGCATCAAGCATAGACACAGAGTTCTCCCATATTAACAGGGACTTGATGAAAAACGTAAAAATGACCCCTCACTTGCTCTAGTTGCCCTTGGGAGGTGGTAATCTTTGGTGTGTATAAATACTCCGAAATTACCATCTCTTTTAAGGGTCTGAGCGTGGTGCAGTGGGTTAAAGGCGTACCTGTTATGCCAGTTGCTGGAAGGCTTCTGTGCTGGCTAGGGTTCGAGTCTCCTGGTGGGAAAGTGTTCTAAAGTTGTATAACTTCACTTGCGCATTTAGGCAAGTTGTGCATCAAGCATAGACACAGAGTTCTCCCATATTAACAGGGACTTGATGAAAAACGTAAAAATGACCCCTCACTTGCTCTAGTTGCCCTTGGGAGGTGGTAATCTTTGGTGTGTATAAATACTCCGAAATTACCATCTCTTTTAAGGGTCTGAGCGTGGTGCAGTGGGTTAAAGGCGTACCTGTTATGCCAGTTGCTGGAAGGCTTCTGTGCTGGCTAGGGTTCGAGTCTCCTGGTGGGAAAGTGTTCTAAAGTTGTATAACTTCACTTGCGCATTTAGGCAAGTTGTGCATCAAGCATAGACACAGAGTTCTCCCATATTAACAGGGACTTGATGAAAAACGTAAAAATGACCCCTCACTTGCTCTAGTTGCCCTTGGGAGGTGGTAATCTTTGGTGTGTATAAATACTCCGAAATTACCATCTCTTTTAAGGGTCTGAGCGTGGTGCAGTGGGTTAAAGGCGTACCTGTTATGCCAGTTGCTGGAAGGCTTCTGTGCTGGCTAGGGTTCGAGTCTCCTGGTGGGAAAGTGTTCTAAAGTTGTATAACTTCACTTGCGCATTTAGGCAAGTTGTGCATCAAGCATAGACACAGAGTTCTCCCATATTAACAGGGACTTGATGAAAAACGTAAAAATGACCCCTCACTTGCTCTAGTTGCCCTTGGGAGGTGGTAATCTTTGGTGTGTATAAATACTCCGAAATTACCATCTCTTTTAAGGGTCTGAGCGTGGTGCAGTGGGTTAAAGGCGTACCTGTTATGCCAGTTGCTGGAAGGCTTCTGTGCTGGCTAGGGTTCGAGTCTCCTGGTGGGAAAGTGTTCTAAAGTTGTATAACTTCACTTGCGCATTTAGGCAAGTTGTGCATCAAGCATAGACACAGAGTTCTCCCATATTAACAGGGACTTGATGAAAAACGTAAAAATGACCCCTCACTTGCTCTAGTTGCCCTTGGGAGGTGGTAATCTTTGGTGTGTATAAATACTCCGAAATTACCATCTCTTTTAAGGGTCTGAGCGTGGTGCAGTGGGTTAAAGGCGTACCTGTTATGCCAGTTGCTGGAAGGCTTCTGTGCTGGCTAGGGTTCGAGTCTCCTGGTGGGAAAGTGTTCTAAAGTTGTATAACTTCACTTGCGCATTTAGGCAAGTTGTGCATCAAGCATAGACACAGAGTTCTCCCATATTAACAGGGACTTGATGAAAAACGTAAAAATGACCCCTCACTTGCTCTAGTTGCCCTTGGGAGGTGGTAATCTTTGGTTTGTATAAATACTCCGAAATTACCATCTCTTTTAAGGGTTTGAGCGTGGTGCAGTGGGTTAAAGGCGTACCTGTTATGCCAGTTGCTGGAAGGCTTCTGTGCTGGCTAGGGTTCGAGTCTCCTGGTGGGAAAGTGTTTTAAAGTTGTATAACTTCACTTGCGCATTTAGGCAAGTTGTGCATCAAGCATAGACACAGAGTTCTCCCATATTAACAGGGACTTGATGAAAAACGTGAAAATGACCCCTCACTTGCTCTAGTTGCCCTTGGGAGGTGGTAATCTTTGGTGTGTATAAATACTCCGAAATTACCATCTCTTTTAAGGGTCTGAGCGTGGTGCAGTGGGTTAAAGGCGTACCTGTTATGCCAGTTGCTGGAAGGCTTCTGTGCTGGCTAGGGTTCGAGTCTCCTGGTGGGAAAGTGTTCTAAAGTTGTATAACTTCACTTGCGCGTTTAGGCAAGTTGTGCATCAAGCATAGACACAGAGTTCTCCCATATTAACAGGGACTTGATGAAAAACGTAAAAATGACCCCTCACTTGCTCTAGTTGCCCTTGGGAGGTGGTAATCTTTGGTGTGTATAAATACTCCGAAATTACCATCTCTTTTAAGGGTCTGAGCGTGGTGCAGTGGGTTAAAGGCGTACCTGTTATGCCAGTTGCTGGAAGGCTTCTGTGCTGGCTAGGGTTCGAGTCTCCTGGTGGGAAAGTGTTCTAAAGTTGTATAACTTCACTTGCGCGTTTAGGCAAGTTGTGCATCAAGCATAGACACAGAGTTCTCCCATATTAACAGGGACTTGATGAAAAACGTAAAAATGACCCCTCACTTGCTCTAGTTGCCCTTGGGAGGTGGTAATCTTTGGTGTGTATAAATACTCCGAAATTACCATCTCTTTTAAGGGTCTGAGCGTGGTGCAGTGGGTTAAAGGCGTACCTGTTATGCCAGTTGCTGGAAGGCTTCTGTGCTGGCTAGGGTTCGAGTCTCCTGGTGGGAAAGTGTTCTAAAGTTGTATAACTTCACTTGCGCATTTAGGCAAGTTGTGCATCAAGCATAGACACAGAGTTCTCCCATATTAACAGGGACTTGATGAAAAACGTAAAAATGACCCCTCACTTGCTCTAGTTGCCCTTGGGAGGTGGTAATCTTTGGTGTGTATAAATACTCCGAAATTACCATCTCTTTTAAGGGTCTGAGCGTGGTGCAGTGGGTTAAAGGCGTACCTGTTATGCCAGTTGCTGGAAGGCTTCTGTGCTGGCTAGGGTTCGAGTCTCCTGGTGGGAAAGTGTTCTAAAGTTGTATAACTTCACTTGCGCATTTAGGCAAGTTGTGCATCAAGCATAGACACAGAGTTCTCCCATATTAACAGGGACTTGATGAAAAACGTAAAAATGACCCCTCACTTGCTCTAGTTGCCCTTGGGAGGTGGTAATCTTTGGTGTGTATAAATACTCCGAAATTACCATCTCTTTTAAGGGTCTGAGCGTGGTGCAGTGGGTTAAAGGCGTACCTGTTATGCCAGTTGCTGGAAGGCTTCTGTGCTGGCTAGGGTTCGAGTCTCCTGGTGGGAAAGTGTTCTAAAGTTGTATAACTTCACTTGCGCATTTAGGCAAGTTGTGCATCAAGCATAGACACAGAGTTCTCCCATATTAACAGGGACTTGATGAAAAACGTAAAAATGACCCCTCACTTGCTCTAGTTGCCCTTGGGAGGTGGTAATCTTTGGTGTGTATAAATACTCCGAAATTACCATCTCTTTTAAGGGTCTGAGCGTGGTGCAGTGGGTTAAAGGCGTACCTGTTATGCCAGTTGCTGGAAGGCTTCTGTGCTGGCTAGGGTTCGAGTCTCCTGGTGGGAAAGTGTTCTAAAGTTGTATAACTTCACTTGCGCATTTAGGCAAGTTGTGCATCAAGCATAGACACAGAGTTCTCCCATATTAACAGGGACTTGATGAAAAACGTAAAAATGACCCCTCACTTGCTCTAGTTGCCCTTGGGAGGTGGTAATCTTTGGTGTGTATAAATACTCCGAAATTACCATCTCTTTTAAGGGTCTGAGCGTGGTGCAGTGGGTTAAAGGCGTACCTGTTATGCCAGTTGCTGGAAGGCTTCTGTGCTGGCTAGGGTTCGAGTCTCCTGGTGGGAAAGTGTTCTAAAGTTGTATAACTTCACTTGCGCGTTTAGGCAAGTTGTGCATCAAGCATAGACACAGAGTTCTCCCATATTAACAGGGACTTGATGAAAAACGTAAAAATGACCCCTCACTTGCTCTAGTTGCCCTTGGGAGGTGGTAATCTTTGGTGTGTATAAATACTCCGAAATTACCATCTCTTTTAAGGGTCTGAGCGTGGTGCAGTGGGTTAAAGGCGTACCTGTTATGCCAGTTGCTGGAAGGCTTCTGTGCTGGCTAGGGTTCGAGTCTCCTGGTGGGAAAGTGTTCTAAAGTTGTATAACTTCACTTGCGCATTTAGGCAAGTTGTGCATCAAGCATAGACACAGAGTTCTCCCATATTAACAGGGACTTGATGAAAAACGTAAAAATGACCCCTCACTTGCTCTAGTTGCCCTTGGGAGGTGGTAATCTTTGGTGTGTATAAATACTCCGAAATTACCATCTCTTTTAAGGGTCTGAGCGTGGTGCAGTGGGTTAAAGGCGTACCTGTTATGCCAGTTGCTGGAAGGCTTCTGTGCTGGCTAGGGTTCGAGTCTCCTGGTGGGAAAGTGTTCTAAAGTTGTATAACTTCACTTGCGCATTTAGGCAAGTTGTGCATCAAGCATAGACACAGAGTTCTCCCATATTAACAGGGACTTGATGAAAAACGTAAAAATGACCCCTCACTTGCTCTAGTTGCCCTTGGGAGGTGGTAATCTTTGGTGTGTATAAATACTCCGAAATTACCATCTCTTTTAAGGGTCTGAGCGTGGTGCAGTGGGTTAAAGGCGTACCTGTTATGCCAGTTGCTGGAAGGCTTCTGTGCTGGCTAGGGTTCGAGTCTCCTGGTGGGAAAGTGTTCTAAAGTTGTATAACTTCACTTGCGCATTTAGGCAAGTTGTGCATCAAGCATAGACACAGAGTTCTCCCATATTAACAGGGACTTGATGAAAAACGTAAAAATGACCCCTCACTTGCTCTAGTTGCCCTTGGGAGGTGGTAATCTTTGGTGTGTATAAATACTCCGAAATTACCATCTCTTTTAAGGGTCTGAGCGTGGTGCAGTGGGTTAAAGGCGTACCTGTTATGCCAGTTGCTGGAAGGCTTCTGTGCTGGCTAGGGTTCGAGTCTCCTGGTGGGAAAGTGTTCTAAAGTTGTATAACTTCACTTGCGCATTTAGGCAAGTTGTGCATCAAGCATAGACACAGAGTTCTCCCATATTAACAGGGACTTGATGAAAAACGTAAAAATGACCCCTCACTTGCTCTAGTTGCCCTTGGGAGGTGGTAATCTTTGGTGTGTATAAATACTCCGAAATTACCATCTCTTTTAAGGGTCTGAGCGTGGTGCAGTGGGTTAAAGGCGTACCTGTTATGCCAGTTGCTGGAAGGCTTCTGTGCTGGCTAGGGTTCGAGTCTCCTGGTGGGAAAGTGTTCTAAAGTTGTATAACTTCACTTGCGCATTTAGGCAAGTTGTGCATCAAGCATAGACACAGAGTTCTCCCATATTAACAGGGACTTGATGAAAAACGTAAAAATGACCCCTCACTTGCTCTAGTTGCCCTTGGGAGGTGGTAATCTTTGGGGTGTATAAATACTCCGAAATTACCATCTCTTTTAAGGGTCTGAGCGTGGTGCAGTGGGTTAAAGGCGTACCTGTTATGCCAGTTGCTGGAAGGCTTCTGTGCTGGCTAGGGTTCGAGTCTCCTGGTGGGAAAGTGTTCTAAAGTTGTATAACTTCACTTGCGCATTTAGGCAAGTTGTGCATCAAGCATAGACACAGAGTTCTCCCATATTAACAGGGACTTGATGAAAAACGTAAAAATGACCCCTCACTTGCTCTAGTTGCCCTTGGGAGGTGGTAATCTTTGGTGTGTATAAATACTCCGAAATTACCATCTCTTTTAAGGGTCTGAGCGTGGTGCAGTGGGTTAAAGGCGTACCTGTTATGCCAGTTGCTGGAAGGCTTCTGTGCTGGCTAGGGTTCGAGTCTCCTGGTGGGAAAGTGTTCTAAAGTTGTATAACTTCACTTGCGCATTTAGGCAAGTTGTGCATCAAGCATAGACACAGAGTTCTCCCATATTAACAGGGACTTGATGAAAAACGTAAAAATGACCCCTCACTTGCTCTAGTTGCCCTTGGGAGGTGGTAATCTTTGGTGTGTATAAATACTCCGAAATTACCATCTCTTTTAAGGGTCTGAGCGTGGTGCAGTGGGTTAAAGGCGTACCTGTTATGCCAGTTGCTGGAAGGCTTCTGTGCTGGCTAGGGTTCGAGTCTCCTGGTGGGAAAGTGTTCTAAAGTTGTATAACTTCACTTGCGCATTTAGGCAAGTTGTGCATCAAGCATAGACACAGAGTTCTCCCATATTAACAGGGACTTGATGAAAAACGTAAAAATGACCCCTCACTTGCTCTAGTTGCCCTTGGGAGGTGGTAATCTTTGGTGTGTATAAATACTCCGAAATTACCATCTCTTTTAAGGGTCTGAGCGTGGTGCAGTGAGTTAAAGGCGTACCTGTTATGCCAGTTTGCTGGAAGGCTTCTGTGCTGGCTAGGGTTCGAGTCTCCTGGTGGGGAAGTGTTCTAAAGTTCTATAACTTCACTTGTGCATTTAGGCAAGTTGTGCATCAAGCATAGACACAGAGTTCTTCCATATTAACAGGGACTTGATGAAAAATGTATAAATGACCCCTCACTTGCTCTAGTTGCCCTTGGGAGGTGGTAATCTTTGGTGTGTATAAATACTCCGAAATTACCATCTCTTTTAAGGGTCTGAGCGTGGTGCAATGGGTTAAAGGCGTACCTCTTATGCCTGTTGCTGGAAGGCTTTTGTGCTGGCAAGGGTTCGAGTCTCCTGGTGGGAAAGTGTTCTAAAGTTGTATAACTTCACTTGCGCATTTAAGCAAGTTGTGCATCAAGCATAGACACAGAGTTCTCCCATATTAACAGGGACTTGATGAAAAACGTAAAAGTGACCCCTCACTTGCTCTAGTTGCCCTTGGGAGGTGGTAATCTTTGGGGTGTATAAATACTCCGAAATTACCATCTCTTTTAAGGGTCTGAGCGTGGTGCAGTGGGTTAAAGGTGTACCTGTTATGCCATTTGCTGGAAGGCTTCTGTGCTGGCTAGGGTTCGAGTCTCCTGGTGGGAAAGTGTTCTAAAGTTGTATAACTTCACTTGCGCATTTAGGCAAGTTGTGCATCAAGCATAGACACAGAGTTCTCCCATATTAACAGGGACTTGATGAAAAACGTAAAAATGACCCCTCACTTGCTCTAGTTGCCCTTGGGAGGTGGTAATCTTTGGGTGTGTATAAATACTCCGAAATTACCATCTCTTTTAAGGGTCTGAGCGTGGTGCAGTGGGTTAAAGGCGTACCTGTTATGCCAGTTGCTGGAAGGCTTTTGTGTTGGCTAGGGTTCGAGTCTCCTGGTGGGAAAGTGTTCTAAAGTTGTATAGCTTCACTTGCGCGTTTAGGCAAGTTGTGCATCAAGCATAGACACAGAGTTCTCCAATATTAACAGGGACTTGATGAAAACCGTAAAAGTGAAACCTCACTTGCTCTAGTTTCCCTTGGAAGGTGGTAATCTTTGGAGTGTATAAATACTCCGAAATTACCATCTCTTTTAAGGGTCTGAGCGTGGTGCAATGGGTTAAAGGCGTACCTGTTATGCCAGTTGCTGGAAAGCTTCTGTGCTGGCTAGGGCTCGAGTCTCCTGGTGAGAAAGTGTTCCAAAGTTGTATAACTTCACTTGTGCATTTAAGCAAGTTGCGCATCAAGCATAGACACAGAGTTCTCCCATATTAACAGGGACTTGATGAAAAACGTAAAAATGACCCCTCACTTGCTCTAGTTGCCCTTGGGAGGTGGTAATCTTTGGTGTGTATAAATACTCCGAAATTACCATCTCTTTTAAGGGTCTGAGCGTGGTGCAGTGGGTTAAAGGCGTACCTGTTATGCCAGTTGCTGGAAGGCTTCTGTGCTGGCTAGGGTTCGAGTCTCCTGGTGGGAAAGTGTTCTAAAGTTGTATAACTTCACTTGCGCATTTAGGCAAGTTGTGCATCAAGCATAGACACAGAGTTCTCCCATATTAACAGGGACTTGATGAAAAACGTAAAAGTGACCCCTCACTTGCTCTAGTTGCCCTTGGGAGGTGGTAATCTTTGGGGTGTATAAATACTCCGAAATTACCATCTCTTTTAAGGGTCTGAGCGTGGTGCAGTGGGTTAAAGGCGTACCTGTTATGCCAGTTGCTGGAAGGCTTCTGTGCTGGCTAGGGTTCGAGTCTCCTGGTGGGAAAGTGTTCTAAAGTTGTATAACTTCACTTGCGCATTTAGGCAAGTTGTGCATCAAGCATAGACACAGAGTTCTCCCATATTAACAGGGACTTGATGAAAAACGTAAAAGTGACCCCTCACTTGCTCTAGTTGCCCTTGGGAGGTGGTAATCTTTAGAGTGTATAAATACTCCGAAATTACAATCTCTTTTAAGGGTCTGAGTATGGTGCAGTGGGTTAACAGTGTACCTGTTTGCCAGTTGCTGGAAGGCTTCTGTGCTGGCTAGGGTTTGAGTCTCCTGGTGGGGAAGTGTTCTAAAGTTGTATAACTTCACTTGTGCATTTAGGCAAGTTGTGCATCAAGCATAGACACAGAGTTCTCCCATATTAACAGGGACTTGATGAAAAATATAAATGTGACCCTCACTTGCTCTATTTGCCCTTGGGAGGTGGTAATCTTTGGGGTGTATAAATACACCAAAATTACCATCTCTTTTAAGGGTCTGAGCGTGGTGCAGTGGGTTAAGGGCGTACCTGTTATGTCAGTTGCTGGAAGGCTTCTGTGCTGGCTAGGGTTCGAGTCTCCTGTTGGGAAAGTGTTCTAAAGTTGTATAACTTCTCTTGTGCATTTAGGCAAGTTGTGCATCAAGTATAGACACAGAGTTCTCCCATATTAAAAGGGACTTGATGAAAAACGTAAAAATGACCCCTCACTTACTCTAGTTGCCCTTGGGAGGTGGTAATCTTTGGGGTGTATAAATACTCCGAAATTACCATCTCTTTTAAGGGTCTGAGCGTGGTGCAGAGGGTTAATGGCGTACCTGTTATGGTAGTTGCTGGAAGTCTTCTGTGCTGGCTAGGGTTCGAGTCTCCTGGTTGGAAAGTGTTCTAAAGTTGTATAACTTCACTTGCGCGTTTATATATATATATATATATATCTATATATATATATATATATATATATATATTAGTATATTTTGGTAGCAGAATCTTTCCTGTAGACATATTTTATTAAATATGACCGAAAAAGTAAGATTAATAATTCTAACACGAATTTTCTCAATCTTTCGTACATTATGCTTCACTGTTGGAGGTAAATCAAAATCACTTCTCCAAAATTCATTTTTATTTCTAGTCTGACGCGACACGGGCGCGTTTCGTAAAACTTATTACATTTTCAAAGACTTCACAAATACACAACTGATTAGAACTTGCGTTTCCCTGATTTTATATCTACATTTGAGTGAGGTGGGAAGGGTGATGTGGCATTACATTTGAGTGAGGTGGGAAGGATGATGTGGCATTAGAGGATATTAATAGGGTATTAAAAGTATCAACACAAGACAGAACACGAAACAATGGATATTGAATAGAAGTGTTTGTAGAAAGCCTATTGGTCCATATTTCTTGATGCTTCTATATTGGAGCGGAGTCTTGAGGTGGGTAGAATATAGTTGTGCAATAATTGGCTGTTGATTGCTGGTGTTGACTTCTTGATGTGTAGTGCCTCGCAAACGTCAAGCCGCCTGCTATCGCTGTATCTATCGATGATTTCTGTGTTGTTTACTAGGATTTCTCTGGCGATGGTTTGGTTATGGGAAGAGATTATATGTTCCTTAATGGAGCCCTGTTGTTTATGCATCGTTAAACGCCTAGAAAGAGATGTTGTTGTCTTGCCTATATACTGGGTTTTTTGGAGCTTACAGTCCCCAAGTGGGCATTTGAAGGCATAGACGACGTTAGTCTCTTTTAAAGCGTTCTGTTTCGTGTCTGGAGAGTTTCTCATGAGTAGGCTGGCCGTTTTTCTGGTTTTATAGTAAATCGTCAGTTGTATCCTCTGATTTTTGTCTGTAGGGATAACGTTTCTATTAACAATATCTTTCAGGACCCTTTCCTCTGTTTTATGAGCTGTGGAAAAGAAGTTCCTGTAAAATAGTCTAATAGGGGGTATAGGTGTTGTGTTAGTTGTCTCTTCGGAGGTTGCATGGCTTTTCACTTTCCTTCTTATGATGTCTTCGATGAAACCATTGGAGAAGCCGTTATTGACTAGAACCTGCCTTACCCTACAGAGTTCTTCGTCGACTTGCTTCCATTCTGAGCTGTGGCTGAGAGCACGGTCGACGTATGCGTTAACAACACTCCTCTTGTACCTGTCAGGGCAGTCGCTGTTGGCATTTAGGCACATTCCTATGTTTGTTTCCTTTGTGTAGACTGCAGTGTGGAAACCTCCGCCCTTTTCCATGACTGTTACATCTAGAAAAGGCAGCTTCCCATCCTTTTCCGTCTCGTAAGTGAAACGCAGCACGGAACTCTGCTCAAATGCCTCCTTCAGCTCCTGCAGATGTCTGACATCAGGTACCTGTGTAAAAATGTCGTCAACATACCTGCAGTATATGGCCGGTTTCAAGTTCATGTCGACTAAGACTTTTTGCTCGATGGTACCCATGTAGAAGTTTGCAAACAGGACACCTAGGGGAGAACCCATAGCGACCCCATCTACTTGCTTATACATATGCCCATCCGGGCTCAAGAAGGGTGCCTCTTTAGTACAAGCTTGGAGTAGTTTCCTCAGAATACTTTCTGGCATGTCAAGAGGAGTACAGGCTGGATCACGATACACTCTGTCGGCTATCATTCCGATTGTCTCGTCCACAGGTACGTTGGTAAACAGCGATTCTACGTCCAACGAGGCTCTTATCCCTGTGGCCCGTGCGCCCCGCAGTAAGTCCACAAATTCCTTTGGAGACTTCAGGCTGAAGGCGCAAGGAACATAAGGAGTCAGCAGGCCGTTGAGTCGCTTTGCCAATCTGTACGTGGGTGTGGGTATCTGGCTAATGATTGGCCGAAGTGGGTTTCCAGGCTTGTGCGTCTTGACATTTCCATACGCATATCCAGGTTTATATTCCCCAATGATCTTTGGCAGGTGGAGTCCGGATTTCTTGGCGTTCACAGTTTCGATCAGTTTGTTGACCTCTCTGACCAAACTAAGTTCCAAAGGGTAACGAAGGACACTACAGCCGAATTAAAAGCAAAGGTCAACAAACTGATCGAAACTGTGAACGCCAAGAAATCCGGACTCCACCTGCCAAAGATCATTGGGGAATATAAACCTGGATATGCGTATGGAAATGTCAAGACGCACAAGCCTGGAAACCCACTTCGGCCAATCATTAGCCAGATACCCACACCCACGTACAGATTGGCAAAGCGACTCAACGGCCTGCTGACTCCTTATGTTCCTTGCGCCTTCAGCCTGAAGTCTCCAAAGGAATTTGTGGACTTACTGCGGGGCGCACGGGCCACAGGGATAAGAGCCTCGTTGGACGTAGAATCGCTGTTTACCAACGTACCTGTGGACGAGACAATCGGAATGATAGCCGACAGAGTGTATCGTGATCCAGCCTGTACTCCTCTTGACATGCCAGAAAGTATTCTGAGGAAACTACTCCAAGCTTGTACTAAAGAGGCACCCTTCTTGAGCCCGGATGGGCATATGTATAAGCAAGTAGATGGGGTCGCTATGGGTTCTCCCCTAGGTGTCCTGTTTGCAAACTTCTACATGGGTACCATCGAGCAAAAAGTCTTAGTCGACATGAACTTGAAACCGGCCATATACTGCAGGTATGTTGACGACATTTTTACACAGGTACCTGATGTCAGACATCTGCAGGAGCTGAAGGAGGCATTTGAGCAGAGTTCCGTGCTGCGTTTCACTTACGAGACGGAAAAGGATGGGAAGCTGCCTTTTCTAGATGTAACAGTCATGGAAAAGGGCGGAGGTTTCCACACTGCAGTCTACACAAAGGAAACAAACATAGGAATGTGCCTAAATGCCAACAGCGACTGCCCTGACAGGTACAAGAGGAGTGTTGTTAACGCATACGTCGACCGTGCTCTCAGCCACAGCTCAGAATGGAAGCAAGTCGACGAAGAACTCTGTAGGGTAAGGCAGGTTCTAGTCAATAACGGCCTCTCCAATGGTTTCATCGAAGACATCATAAGAAGGAAAGTGAAAAGCCATGCAACCTCCGAAGAGACAACTAACACAACACCTATACCCCCTATTAGACTATTTTACAGGAACTTCTTTTCCACAGCTCATAAAACAGAGGAAAGGGTCCTGAAAGATATTGTTAATAGAAACGTTATCCCTACAGACAAAAATCAGAGGATACAACTGACGATTTACTATAAAACCAGAAAAACGGCCAGCCTACTCATGAGAAACTCTCCAGACACGAAACAGAACGCTTTAAAAGAGACTAACGTCGTCTATGCCTTCAAATGCCCACTTGGGGACTGTAAGCTCCAAAAACCCAGTATATAGGCAAGACAACAACATCTCTTTCTAGGCGTTTAACGATGCATAAACAACAGGGCTCCATTAAGGAACATATAATCTCTTCCCATAACCAAACCATCGCCAGAGAAATCCTAGTAAACAACACAGAAATCATCGATAGATACAGCGATAGCAGGCGGCTTGACGTTTGCGAGGCACTACACATCAAGAAGTCAACACCAGCAATCAACAGCCAATTATTGCACAACTATATTCTACCCACCTCAAGACTCCGCTCCAATATAGAAGCATCAAGAAATATGGACCAATAGGCTTTCTACAAACACTTCTATTCAATATCCATTGTTTCGTGTTCTGTCTTGTGTTGATACTTTTAATACCCTATTAATATCCTCTAATGCCACATCATCCTTCCCACCTCACTCAAATGTAATGCCACATCACCCTTCCCACCTCACTCAAATGTAGATATAAAATCAGGGAAACGCAAGTTCTAATCAGTTGTGTATTTGTGAAGTCTTTGAAAATGTAATAAGTTTTACGAAACGCGCCCGTGTCGCGTCAGACTAGAAATAAAAATGAATTTTGGAGAAGTGATTTTTGATTTACCTCCAACAGTGAAGCATAATGTACGAAAGATTGAGAAAATTCGTGTTAGAATTATTAATCTTACTTTTTCGGTCATATTTAATAAAATATATATATATATATATATATATATATATATATATATATATATATATATATATATATATATATATGTATATATATATATATACATATATATATATATATATACAAACAGTCCGGCTGGGACCACCCTCTAGTGGAAAAAGTAGCTGATGCCATTCTCAGCGTCGCAACATCAGACAAGGAGAAAGCCCGCCTCAGAGCAGTGCATGCCCCCTATGCAGGAGACTTCCTCCTGGCAGTACCCATGTCAGCAATGGGCACGCGCCTAGATCCAGAATCCCTTTGTGTAGCAGTGGCCCTCCGCCTTGGTGCCCCAATTCACACTGAATGCAAGTGTATTTGCAACAGGGTGGAAGCAGACCAATATGGACTGCATGGGTTGCATTGCGGAAGCACAAAGGGCTGGCATCAAGACACAACGAGGTCAATGACATCATCAAGAGAAGCCTCGTCTCAGCTGGGTGCCCAGCGGAGAGAGAACCTCGCATCCTAGGGGTCCAAAACCCGGATTTCCCCGCACTTCGCCCTGATGGCATCACAATATACTCATGGAAGGAGGGTAGACAGTTGGTGTGGGACTACACATGTGTATCCACCCTGGCTGACACCTATGTACACTTCGGAGCTGATCAAGCAGGTGGGGCGGCCAACCACAGGGAAACAGCAAAATCACTCAAGTACAGGCGACTGGAAGGTCAATACTCTTTGTTCCCATAGCATCTGAGACGCATGGCCCCTGGGGCAAGAGTGCCTTGGGATTTTTTTTTTTTTTTTTTTTGAGATATATACAAGAGTTGTTACATTCTTGTACAGCCACTAGTACGCGTAGCGTTTCGGGCAGGTCCCTGGAATACGATCCCCTGCCGCGAAGAATCGTTTTTTCATCCAAGTACACATTTTACAGTTGAGTTAAACAGAGGCTACAGTTAAGGAATTGCGCCCAGTAAATCCTCCCCGGCCAGGATACGAACCCATGACATAGCGCTCGCGGAACGCCAGGCGAGTGTCTTACCACTACACCACGGAGACTGCATAATTTCTCAAGGAATTGGGTTCCAAGCTCATTGACGTCACCAGAGACCCAAGGGCTTCCAGTTTTTTATTTCAGCGTCTCAGTGTGGCGATCCAGAGGGGAAATGCTTGCTGCGTCCTCGGTTCCTGTCCAGAAGCGGAGGAGCTTCAAGAGATCCATAACCTTTAGGCATTTGTCTTGTATGTTTTGTAACCTTTAAATACACAATAAAGGAAAAAAAAAAAAAAAAAAGGGAAGGGGGTGGTAGGAGAAAAGCACACATAAACTGTATTGGAGGGGACCTACATTCCCCCCAATGCGTTATGTGTGGTTTCCTCCGAGGCTATGGGTCCCCCTTCTTCCAGCCAGAGGTGGTACTCCCTTCCCTATTTATATATATATATATATATATATATATATATATATATATATATATATATATATATATATATATATATATATATATATATTTTTTTTTTTTTTTTTTTTTTTTTTTTTTTTTTTTTTTTTTTTTTGAGATATATACAAGAGTTGTTACATTCTTGTACAGCTACTAGTACGCGTAGCGTTTCGGGCAAGTCCTTAATCCTATGGTCCCTGGAATACGATCCCCTGCCGCGAAGAATCGTTTTTTCATCCAAGTACACATTTTACTGTTGCGTTAAACAGAGGCTAGAGTTAAGGAATTGCGCCCAGTAAATCCTCCCCGGCCAGGGGAGGATTTACTGGGAGGAGGAGGAGGATTATATATATATATATATATATATATATATATATATATATATATATACAAATGTACAATTTAGTAGTGTGAGGCTGTGTGCCTAGAGTTACCTTATTATTAATATGAATATTGATGAAGTGATCTATATACTGGAGTTGTTAAATAACATATTCATATGTCTAGTGGTTAACTGTGATTATGCCAGTGTAGTGATATACTGTGAACTTGAAGGAATAATTGGCACCTCACACCAAATAGTGTGAATATAGTGAGATATTGAGCAGTGAGTGGGCGTGGCTTTTCGCGAGTTGCCAAACGTTCGATAATAATGCACGTGGAGCATGGGAACGCGCGACAGATGGGAGTGTTGCCGTTGGAGTGTTCAAGAATTGTGAAGAGGCGAGGAGGAAGCTGCTCATTTATTCCTTTGCTATATTGTTGATCCAGAGTTGTGATTCTTTAATCTTTTAAGTAAACTACAAAACCACCGCCGTGTTTGTATCAACCCTCCATTACCTTGTTGCTACTGAGAGTGAGTGATTTAAACATATACTTACTTGCTACCAACTGGATTAGTGTTCTATGGGGCCACTACTACTACATTATTACTATTTCCACTGAGGTATTACTGGACACGGGAAACACCAGTTGGCGACCTTTAGTGAGTGGTAGAGCCCTCTGTCAGGGCGGGCACATGATCAAGTGAAGTGATCGTGTTCCCACTCGTCTTAGGCTACGAGGCCGGCTGGAGACAGACTGAGAGACACTCCAGGTGAACAGTGGCACCGCGAGGATTGAGTGAAGGCCCGTGGGGCTACAGTAAGTAACGCTTTTCACTACTAATACTTGGAGGTGACTGGCTAGAGAGAGAGATACCCCATAATATATATATATATATATATATATATATATATATATATATATATATTTATATATATATATATATATATATATATATATATATATATATATATATTTAAATAATAGGAAGGGAGTACCCCCTCTAGCTGGAAGAAGGGGGACCCATAGCCTCGGAGGAAACCACGCATAACGCATTAGAGGGAATGTTTAGATCCCCTGCAATACAGTTTCTGTGTGCTTTTCTCCTACCACCCCCTTCCTTTTTTTGTTTTTTGTGCTTTATTATGCATTTGATGGTTACAAGATATACATGGGTTGCATACAATTTTACAATTACATACAATATATATATATATATATATATATATATATATATATATATATATATATATATATATATATATATATATATATATATATATATATATATATATATATATATATATATATATATATATATATATTATTAAATATGACCAAAAAAGTAAGATTAATAATTCTAACACGAATTTTCTCGATCTTTCGTACATTTCTTTTCACTGTTGGTGGTAATTCAAAAATCAATTCTCCAAAATTCATTTTTATTTCTAGTCTGACGCGAGACTTGAGCGCGTTTCGTAAAACTTATTACATTTTCAAAGACTTTAGTTTAAACATACACAACTGAATAGAACTTACACATCTCCGATTTGTTTATATCTACATTTGAGTGAGGTGGATGGGGTGAGGTGGTATTAATAGGGTATTAAATTCATCAACACAAGACAGAACACGAAACAATGGGTTTGAATGGAAGTGATTGTAGAAAGCCTATTGCTCCATATTTCTTGATGCTTCTATATTGGAGCGGAGTCTTGAGGTGGGTAGAATATAGTTGTGCATTAATTGGCTGTTGATTGCTGGTGTTGACTTTTTAATGTGTAGTGCCTCGCAAACGTCAAGCCGCCTGCTATTGCTGTATCTATCGATGATTTCTGTGTTGTTTACTAGAATTTCTCTGCCGATGGTTTGGTTGTGGGAGAGATTATATGTTCCTTAATGGAGCCCTGTTGCTTATGCATCGTTAAACGCCTAGAAAGAGATGTTGTTGTCTTGCCTATATACTGTTTTTTTTGGAGCTTACAGTCCCCAAGTGGGTATTTGAAGGCATAGACGACGTTGGTCTCTTTTAAAGCGTTCTGTTTTGTGTCTGGAGAGTTTCTCATGAGTAGGCTGGCCGTTTTTCTGGTTTTATAGTAAATCGTCAGTTGTATCCTCTGATTTTTGTCTGTAGGGATAACGTTTTTATTAACAATATCTTTCAGGACCCTTTCCTCCGTTTTATGAGCTGTGGAAAAGAAGTTCCTGTAAAATAGTCTAATACGGGGTATAGGTGTTGTGTTGGTTGTCTCTTCAGAGGTTGCATGGCGTTTCACTTTCCTACTTATGATGTCTTCGACGAAACCATTGGAGAAGCCGTTGTTGACTAGGACCTGCCTTACCCTACTTCGTCGACTTGCTTCCATTCTGAGCTGTGGCTGAGAGCACGGTCGACATATGCGTTAACAACACTCCTCTTGTACCTATCTGGGCAGTCGCTTTTGGCATTTAGGCACATTCCTATGTTCGTTTCCTTAGTGTAGACTGCAGTGTGGAAACCTCTGCTCTTTTCCATGACTGTTACATCTAGAAAGGGCAGCTTCCCATCCTTTTCCATCTCATAAGTGAAACGCAGCACGGAACTCCGCTCAAATGCCTCCTTCAGCTCCTGCAGATGTCTGACATCAGGTACCTGTGTAAAAATGTCGTCAACATACCTGCAGTATATGGCCGGTTTCAAGTTCATGTCGACTAAGACTTTTTGCTCGATGGTACCCATGTAGAAGTTTGCAAACAGGACACCTAGGGAGAAACCCATGGCGACCCCATCTACTTGCTTATACATGTGCCCATCCGGGCTCAAGAAGGGTGCCTCTTTAGTACAAGCTTGGAGTAGTTTCCTTAGGATATTTTCTGGTATGTCAAGAGGAGTACAGGCTGGATCACGATACACTCTGTCGGCTATCATCCCGATTGTCTCGTGCACTGGTACGATGGTGAACAGCGATTCTACGTCCAACGAGGCTCTTATTCCTGTGGCCCGTGTGCCCCGCAGTAAGTCAACAAATTCTTTTGGCGACTTCAGGCTGAAGGCGCAAGGGACATAAGGAGTCAGCAGGCCGTTGAGTCGCTTCGCTAGTCTGTACGTAGGTGTGGGTATCTGGCTAATGATTGGCCGAAGTGGGTTTCCAGGCTTGTGTGTCTTGACATTTCCATACGCATATCCAGGTTTATATTCCCCAATAATCTTTGGCAGGTGGAGTCCTGATTTCTTGGCGTTCACAGTTTCGATTAGTTTGTTGACCTTTGCTTTCAATTCGGCTGTAGTGTCTTTCGTTACCCTTTGGAATTTAGTTTGGTCAGAGAGTATGAGGTTCATTTATAGTAACAATAAAACTTATTTATATTACTATAAAACCAGAAAAACGGCCAGCCTACTCATGAGAAACTCTCCAGACACAAAGCAGAACGCTTTAAAAGACACCAACGTCGTCTATGCCTTCAAATGCCCTCTTGGGGACTGTAAGCTCCAAAAAACCCAGTATATAGGCAAGACAACAACATCTCTTTCTAGGCATTTAACGATGTATAAGCAACAGGGCTCCATTAAGGAACATATAATCTCTTCCCACAACCAAACCATCGTCAGAGAAATCCTAGTAAACAACACAGAAATCATCGATAAATACAGCGATAGCAGGCGGTTTGACGTTTGCGAGGCACTACACATTAAAAAGTCAACACCAGCAATCAACAGCCAATTAATGCACAACTATATTCTACCCACCTCAAGACTCCGCTCCAATATAGAAGCATCAAGAAATATGGAGCAATAGGCTTTCTACAATCACTTCCATTCAATACCCATTGTTTCGTGTTCTGTCTTGTGTTGATGAATTTAATACCCTATTAATACCACCTCACCCCATCCACCTCACTCAAATGTAGATATAAACAAATCGGAGATGTGTAAGTTCTATTCAGTTGTGTATGTGTAAACTAAAGTCTTTGAAAATGTAATAAGTTTTACGAAACGCGCTCAGGTGTCGCGTCAGACTAGAAATAAAAATGAATTTTGGAGAATTGATTTTTGAATTACCACCAACAGTGAAAAGAAATGTACGAAAGATCGAGAAAATTCGTGTTAGAATTATTAATCTTACTTTTTCGGTCATATTTAATAATATATGTGTACAGGAAAGACTGCTACCAAAATATACTAATATATATATATATATATATATATATATATATATATATATATATATATATATATATATATATAATATATATATATATATATATATATATATATATAATATATATATATATATATATATATATTATATATGATATATATATATATATATATATATAATATATATATATATATATATATATATAATATATTATATATATATATATATATATATATATATATATATATATATATATATATATATAAATATATATATATATATATATATATATTTATATATATATATATATATATATATATATATATATATATATATATAAATATATATATATATATATATATATATATATATATATATATATATATAATATATATATATATATATATATATATATGTATATATATAAATATGTATATATATATGTATATTATTAAATATGACCGAAAAAGTAAGATTAATAATTCTAACACGAATTTTCTCAATCTTTCGTACATTTCTTTTCACTGTTGGAGGTAAATCAAAAATCAATTCTCCAAAATTCATTTTTATTTCTAGTCTGACGCGACACGAGCGCGTTTCGTAAACTTATTACATTTTCAAAGACTTTAGTTCACAAATACACAACTAAATAGAACTTACGCATCTCCGATTTTATATCTACATTTGAGTGAGGTGGAAGGGGTGATGTGGCATTAACACAAGACAGAACAAGAGGTGGCATTAATAGGGTTTTAATTTCATCAACACAAGACAGAACAAGAGGTGGCATTAATAGGGTATTAATTTCATCAACACAAGACAGAACACGAAGCAATGGGTATTGAATAGAAGTGTTTGTAGAAAGCCTATTGGTCCATATTTTTTGATGCTTCTATATTGGAGTGGAGTGTTGAGGTGGGTAGAATATAGTTGTGCAATAAGGGCTGTTGATTGCTGGTGTTGACTTCTTGATGAGTAGTGCCTCGCAAACGTCAAGCCGCCTGCTATCGCTGTATCTATCGATGATTTCTGTGT